>JAQFYB010001134.1:0-36564 GCA_034694085.1 Pogonognathellus longicornis
CATTTAGCCATCTAAGCCATTGCTATTGCTTTATACATGACTTTTATCCAAGTATCATACTAATGTGAGTTAACGTTAATACAAATATTTCAATTTGAATAGCAAACCCATTTGCTGCTGCAGTTGCAATGATCGTCATTCCAGCAATTTGTCAAAACGAAGATGATATGCCTTTAACGGTAAGGAAACAAAGTTGTCATTGTTAATTGCTTACGTGGTTGAGTGTCATATGAAAAGCCATATATATATATATAAGTATGGTATTTACTTTTTGTTACTATTTATACCTTTTAAGCGTTTTTTGCTTATAAATAAGAAGTACTTATGTACATACAGACTTATATTCGACTGTGAGACAGATTGACAGACTGTATTAATACAAAAATAGATTTCACGTTGAGACAAATAATTTCATTGTGACATAAGAATTACATTTCGAAATATCGTAGGTTTAGTAATGACAAATTACTTGATTTCTTAAGCAAACATTAGTGAAAAATTCATATGAAGAGTATTTGATTTTGTACTATCTGTAATAGTATGAAATTTAATTTTGATTTCCACAGCTAATGATAGTCGCAATAGTGGCAGCTGTTGCTATAATTCCAGCGATTTTCATGCCATCAATGCCACCCACACCACCCTCCAGTTCAGCCGCAATGGCTTTAGCGGAAGCAGCAGATGAACCATTTTGGATTTCGATTAAAAAAATATCATCCAACAAACACTTTTGGATTCTTTTTCTATCATTCTCCATTTTCGTAGCGTTCTTCAACGCTTTCTCATCCCTGATAAATCAGATTGTCGAACCGTATGGATATTCCGATGATGATGCCGGAATTTTCGGTGCATGTCTCATTGTCTCGGGAATTATTGGAGCTGGAATTTCTGGAGCCATTGTTGATAAAACGAAAAAGCATACAATGGTTTTACGAGTATGCACTCCATTCTTAGGCCTTGCCTACGTTGCCTTTATTTTCGCAGTGCGCAAAGACTCTTTTGCATGGATCTGTGTTGTTTGTGTGTTTATCGGAATTTTGTCTTTCGGATTATTACCCGTAGCTTTAGAGCTGGGGATTGAGTGTACATATCCAATTCCCCCAAGTGCGTCGACATCTTTACTGTGGATGGGAGGACAAACATTTGCTGTGATATTTCTTGTTGTTGGGGATAATCTTCGGGATGAGTCGCCGGATGCAGATCCTCCGAATAATATGAAAACTGCTCTAATTTGCATGGGAGCTTTGTCGTGTCTGACAGCTGTATCTTCATACCTTTATAATTCTCCTAATTACAGAATGGAAGCAGAAAGGCGACACAAAGAGGGGGAAGTTCGTCCTCAAAATGTTTCATAGCATTTAAATATTATTTAACTCAATTTTTTAACTTTTCAATCTTACTTTTACTATTGACTATTTTTACGATATGCACATGTTACTTTTAGTATTTCGAAAATGCGATTTTAATTTATTAATTTTTAACCTAGAAACTTTTATAACTAGTTCATGATTATGTCACAAAATACTTAAACCTAACTTTTGTTCTTTACGTAAATGCTACTTTAGTATTAATTGACATTTCATCACCACCTTGTTGGACCACAGAAGTATCGCCTGAAAAACTTACAGATAAATGATTTTAGCTACTTCATGCACAAATATGAAAATGTAGTTTATTTTTATAGACATGAAACTTGTGCTTCTTTTGATGTATCAATAAACGATTAATTACACTAATCTAACAAATCTGTTACTAATGTTGTTGAATGAAACTTAAAAAATGATTAAAGTATCTATTCACATAATATTGCATGCAGACAATTGCTGAATTAAAGAAGCAACAACGGGTTTACATTTACTTTTAGTACTTACAATTTTATTATAGCAAAATCGAGATTTTCACTACAGGAATTTTTTATGCTTAATTTGTGAGAAACAAATTAATTGTTATGATTATGATATACCTTCTAAACTATAATAATAAGGTACCCTTGAACTCAAATACATTTAACATTAAATTGATTCAGTTCCTACACTATAATAATGTTTCGATATTTGGTAATTCAATACTGGATATTGCTGGCAATACCTGCATTACAAGGTTAAACTGTAAGTTTTATTAATTAAGAATTACCATTTGAAATAATAACAATTTTGCCAATTTAAATATTATAATTACGTGTGAAGATCTAATCTAAACAGTTCTTAGCTGTAGTATATTTTCATCGATTACTCAAACTGTTTCAAAAACGCAGTATGAAAATCAACACCAACTGAATAAGTTTATAATAATATAGGTAGGTGAGTTGTTAAATAATACTTCTAACATTTTTCCTGTATCTATAAAAATTACAATACATTATGCATATTATGCACGAACGTAACTATTAACTTATTAATTATCCAATCAATAATTAAGCTAATTATCATTAATCAGTACACCTGTATGTACCATATCGACGTATACGCAGAGAAATACGGTTGGTTATAAGCAGAAACTAACAAAATAAACGCTAAATACAACAAAATTGCACAAAAGCGCGTAGTAAAAATTGATTGAAAGTAACTGAAAGGTTTCCCGTATCTTTCATTTCGTCCTCAATTTTCGTGATTAGTGGGTTTGGAATTAGATCCATATGGAACAACGTTAGTCCATGGTCGACCGCCCCGAACAATATTAAGAGCATCATTGAATCCTGAAGAAACTGTAGGTGGCACCGCAGGAGATTCCACTGAAGATTCTGAAGTGTCCAGAATATTTGACGCAATATTAATCAATGGATAGGGCTGTGCGTTGTTGTTTTGTACTACGGAAGCGGTGGGAACTCGGGTTGTGGAGGGGTATTGACGTTGGGCATTAGTAGGAAAATTTTGGTTTGGCGGCATTAATAATTGTTGCTTCAAATGTGAATTGCCAGAAGATCCTTGACCACCCTGAGGTTGAGGCTGAGCCTGAGTGTTGGTTGAAGTTCCCAGCGCATTAGTAATCCATTTGCGAAGACTCTCAATATTTGTTTTCCGCATTTGCTCTTCTTCTGGCGTCATTACGTTCCGGTACATGTTGTAGTAGTTCAAATGCTGTTGCATTGCATTAATTTGAGTCAAAACCTTATCCGACCAAATCTTAAGTTCCTCTGGTGGCAAATTGTATCGCTGTCGAAGGATACTCCAGATTTTGACGTACGTATTAGCATCGGTCCCCGAATTGTTGGGCTGAGATACACGGGCAACCTTCTCACTATGATACTCTTCCCAAGCTGCTTTCCGTTCCTCCTCAGTCAGTCCTTCGTCCATTTTGTTTTCAAGCAATGTGTCATGTTCTAAATAAGTTGTAATACGCTCTTTTTGAGACAATAATAAATCGGCAAGTAAACGATCTTTAGGAACTGGAGGAATCGGTCGATCAACTTTTTCGTCTGGATCTTCATAGCAGTACAGTGCATTTGTTTCTTCAAACTTGAAGTGTCTTTCGATCTGATGCTCATCGACGACTCGACCAGAAAGAGACAATTTGACGACTTGACGATTATATATCTTCTCTTCCATAGTTCCCTCTGCCAACAAGCGGTATATGTAGCAGGGTTTTATCTGACCGAATCTGAACACTCGAAACACGCTTTGTTGGTCATGGGAAGGATTCCAAGAGGCATCAAATATTACAACACGATTGGCACCAACTAGATTGATGCCTAAACCGCCTGCTCTCGTCGATATAAGAAACAGCTTAGCTCGCGTAGTAGTCTCTTTATTAAATTTATCACATTGATCTTGCCTAACTTCAGTTTTCGTACCACCGTCAATTCGATAGTATTCAATATTCTTTCTCCATCTGCCCTGCAATGGAAAATCTACACTGGATTTTCTTGCACTTTCTTTGGCCTGTTGATCCCAATTATCCAAAAACTCTTCAATCAAATTCAACGACGAAAGGTACTGGCTAAATACAAGCAGCTTATCGCCTATACTTTCACAGATCTTCAGAATTTCCATCAAAACTACAAGTTTTCCACTCAGCTCGGTATCCATCATATCAGCCTTAGATTTGAAAAAGTTCAAATACCAATCTGCAGGCAGTTCTTTTACAGCTTCGTTCTCAGGTTCTGGCGCAGCTTCTTTTGGCTCTTCTTTAACTTCTTCCTTGCTACGCTTCTTCTTTACTTTTTTATTATGCTCATCCACCCAATCTATGTCAGAGTCTGAGTCCGAAGAACGACTAGTACTTTCATCGCTGCCAACTATAAAGTCATCCATAGATCCTTCCGATTCATCACCACTACTGGCATCTCTTTGTTTACGAGTTTTATACGTTAATACGACAGGGTGAGTCCATATTTTTTGGAGCAGAGAGTAATTTTTAAGTAAGGTTCTATGAAGATCATTCTGACTTGAGCGACTCTTTATGTTCTCGAGATAGTACTTGTACAATTCTACTTGTTTGGGGACCATTTTAATCATGACCACGTACTCGTACTTTGGTGGCAAGTATGGGACAAGAACACTGTAGTCCAAACGCTGAACACAACCATCCAGTAATTTATGGAGTACATGAGCTCGTCTTTTCATCAGCTTTACGTCATAATCATCAGAGTCTGCATGTTGGCCATTTTTAATCGGATTGACAAATCGATTAGTGAATTCTTTTAACGTTCCCAGTAAGTTTGGTTTCACAAACGACATCATAGTGTGATACTCGGCGAGATTATTTTGAAGTGGTGTTCCGGTCAGTACAATCCTCCGTCTTGTTTTTATTTTATTGACTGATATTGACAATTTAGATTTGTCATTCTTGAGTAAATGACCTTCATCGCAAATTACTATGTCCGGTCCAGGATCCAACAAATTCTTATAGATTTGGTCCTTGACACTTTGCCTTAACTTTTTCTGACCTCGAAGATCGGATAAAGTGCGAAAACACTCATAATGAATGATGCCAACACCGCCTCTTCTCATAAAAGTAGCCAATACATCCGCTCTTCCCATTATGTGCTTCTGGTCCCACAACTTGTGGATATTAATCCTTTGATCCACGTTAGCCAACCAGTTTCTGAATTCGTTGTACCAATTGCCAACAGTATTCAATGGACATATGATCAGAGCTGTTTTCATCTTCATTTTCTCGTTTGTCAATATGGAATGAACGTAAGAAACTGATGTCAGCGTTTTCCCGAGACCCATGCAATGCCTGCAAAATAAAATGAAGTGTTTTAGAAACGAAGAGTTGCCCGAAAATGCAACCAAAAGCCTATTGCTTCTATCAACATCAAACATGATGACATAAATACGTATAATTTTATTACGCAATAATGCATCCACCACCAGGATTATTTTTCTCCATCTGCTGAACCGACTCAATTGTGTTGTCATACATGAATTTGATTCCTCTTGCTTGATGCGGCTTTAGTTTGCAAACAACCGTTTCATCCACAGATACCAAAGGTTCCTTAGTGGTTTTATCGAAATCCAATACAAGCTGAGTAACTACATCAGACTCAGGTTGAGCAAGATTGCAATGGTCATTGAACTATGAAAAATAAAAAATTAATCACTTTTATTAATAATTCACTATAATTTTCAAATGAAGAATATTCATCCGCTAGTCACACTGATCAAAAAATTAATTGGTCAGAGTTAAAATACTTCTTTTACCAGTTTTTGATTATCAAGAACTCGGCGCTTCCTTTCCTCCTCTTCCTTTTCTGCCATGCGGGTAGTTCTTTCGAGCTCTTTTTTAGACAAAACCTTGCGAATATTTTTTCGTCCCTTGGAAGGAG
This sequence comes from Pogonognathellus longicornis, assembly GCA_034694085.1. Classification (NCBI taxonomy): domain Eukaryota; kingdom Metazoa; phylum Arthropoda; class Collembola; order Entomobryomorpha; family Tomoceridae; genus Pogonognathellus; species Pogonognathellus longicornis. The sequence continues at coordinate 5,771 of JAQFYB010001134.1, forward strand.
ACTCTGTTGTCTATAAAAATAATGATTAGTTAACCAGCTTAACATATTTAACAATTAACAGCAATTAAAACTTAACCCCTTGTCTTATACCTTATCTCCGTCAATTTCCTGAACATCGCTATCATCAGACGCCTTTTTGGAATTGTCCGATGAATCATCGGAATTTTTTACTTTTATTCGCCGTCGCTTTTTCTTACTGCTGCTAAATTAAAGCAGTCGAGATTATTTGTAGTTTTTAATAACTTGAATTTAAAGAATTAATAGTCAAAAAATTTTAATTTTTACTCACGCTTTTTCATCACCGGAACTATGTTTTTTAGACCTGGCCTTCCTTTTACTTTTCTTGGTATCAAAAGATGAATCTGACTCCAAGCTATCATTCTTAGAAGATTTATCGCTATTGCTGGATTCGTTAGAAGAAACTTTTCTTTTCCGCCTAAATATTTATTAAAAGTTGGATTTTTCTCATGATTAATAATTTGAGGTTTGAGTTCGAGTACATTAATTTTTAGATGATATACTACTAATCAATAAAAGGCTTACAACACTCGTCGTTTAGTAGTGGTAAAGTCATCGCTACTTTCGTCGTCACTTTGCTTTACCTTCCGAACCTTTTCTTTTTTAACTTTTTTACTAGTTGCCTCATCATCAGACGAACTCGATAGTTTACAAACCGCCGGTGTATAGTACTGTCAAAATATTGTATGTTTTACATGTTGCATGTTTTTATGTTGAAAAATTCAAAAATTGCAATTTTTGTACATTTGTAAAAACCTCAGTAGATGAAAGATATTTTAATATATCACAAAAAACGTGTTTGTGTCAATACTTACATTTGGCTTTGGGCCTTTCGATTCGTTGGTTTTACTAGATTTCTCTTTTTCTTTTCGATCTTCTTTCGACTTAGTTGTCTTGTCCTCCTCAGAATCGCTCAAGACGTTAGCTCTAGCCGTTTCATCATCTGTCCCTGAATGAGCTGAAGAAGCGGAACTCTTCTCGTCGCTGGAAACTTTTTTAGTTAGTTTCGAATTAACAGGTTTGACTGGAATACGTTCATCGTCCGAAGTCTCGTCTAAGGAAATGAAAAAATGATTTTAATATTAGTAATCTAGAGCGTTAAAAAAACATGATATTGTGTAAGAATATTTTAAAATCTTCTTGCCATTACTACCATCGCTAGTTGCAGCATAATTGATTTCTTCCTTGCCAGTTCGATCTCTTAATTTTCTACCTTTAGTAGTGGCTTTCTTGGGACTGCGTTTTTCTTTGAGATATGGGTCAAATTTCTCAATACTAAATGGCAAAGCCAAAGTTAAAATGTAAAGCTATAGCATTTATAGATAAATGATAAAAATGAAAGAATAAAATTAGGAATGTCAACAAACTTTTTGATGGCTCTTGTGATACGTCTATCATCGTCATCCGAGTCGGATTCGCCTGTGGCAGGGCTGGAGTCTTGTATTTTAATAAATCCTTTCTTTTCCAAATCTACTTCAATTTCTGGATCTAACCTTTCGAGCAATACTTGGGCGTTTTGATTTAATTTCTCGTCATCTTTTTGGTCATGTGTTTTCCAATATGTTGGATCAACCTTTCTACGACGTTCCTTTGTCGGCTTTGGTTTCTGTTGTAGTTTAGTTTTACGTGGCATATCGTCATCATCTTCAGACGAAGAAACTTTTGATTTTTTCTTAGATGGGGGATTTGAGTTCTTTTTTCCCTCTTCTTTTTTCGAATTCTTTTCATTTGCCTTCTTATCCGGAGTACTGTCTCTTTTCGGCTTTCGTGTGCTGGGAGTTGGTTTAAAATCGTCATCAGATGAATCTGACATTAGAACTCGTTTTTTATCTTTTAAATCCTGGTAAGAGGTTTTTGGCTTTGAAGAACTTTTGCTACCGGAAACTGGGCTATCTTTATCACTTTCACCAACTTTTTCTACGTTAGTTGGTTTCTCAGAAACAGGAGAGGCAAACATATCTTCGTCACCAGAATCTAATGTCACACCCGATGAATTATTCTTAGTTAGATTTCTAACAGTTGTATCACTATCTTGTTGTTCGCCGTGTTTCTTTTTATCAGAGACGGAATTCAAAGTCTCCTCTATATCTGAAACTTCTTCAACATCCATGGTGTCATCTTGAGATTGTGGAGACTTTACACTTGGTTCTTCTACAACCACTAAAGTAATGGGCTCTGCGTTAGTGCGATTATTAACTACCTTATTAATATCTGTCGATAAAAGAGATTGACTCATAGGAACAACATCTTCAACTTCTTCATCGGAATTCTCAATAATATCTGGTGGACTGTTTTCAAATGATTCTTCATTGTCCATTGTTTCAATATCCTGGGCGCCACAATAGTTTTCAACACTTTCGTCAATTTCCTTAGATTGATTAACTGGTTCACCAGAAACATTCAAAGTCACTTCATTCACATCTAATTCTAAGGGATCCACTGGTTCTACAAGTTCTACTTCTGGACTTGCAGGGATGTTGTCGTCTTCAAAGTCTTCTTCGGTTGTGACACTTTCATTTATTTCGGAGTTGGCCCTAGCATCTTCCTCACTTGGTAGTTCAACCAAAGGTCCACCATGAAAAGTCGGACTTTTGACAGATGAAGAAACCGCAGGACAATCAGCCAACCAATCACCCTCTAAATTCGGGTAGCGTCTCTTTAACTCTTTAATAACCTCGACTTTCAACTCTCCTAGATTTTCTAAAGACTTGTTAATTGATTGAACAAAATTCTTCACAACATTTCTGGCCAACCAAGTATTAAATCCTGAGTCGTTTTTCAAAGCTTCTTCATTTTTGTCTATACTCCTTCGCTTAATTGTAGCAAAATCGTCTATAGCTATTTCTCCAACTTCACGAGCCGATGCATAGAACACATTCAGCCAACTCCAATCTGTTGACTGTGGGTTAGAACTCAGAGAATCGTCCATTGTTCTTATTTTTTCCACTTTTAATGTTTGTTGAGTACAACAGTCTACGGAGGTAAATGATTAAACGCACTGAACTTCGATGCCACGAGTTAGTCCCCGATTCCTGTTAAAAATAACAAAAATAATATAACCCACACTTTGCGGACAGTTTTTACCCAAAAATTGAATGACTGACATGAATAACACTTTGAACAATCAGTTTTTAAACATTTTTTATACATGTTGTATGAAAGTGTATTGTATAAAGGTTTATTTTCATACTTGTAGATAATCAGAGAGAAAAGTAAATTTTTGAAAATAGAAAAGGTAGCAATCAATAATTCAGTTTACCTATTTTTACCTATAATTGATAATATTTTGTCCTATATAAATAAGTAAGGAAGGTTTATTTATCAGTAATGTTCAAAAATCACAAATGATTGATATGATTGGGGTTGAATCAAGTCAATTGGTCTTAACTTGTCAATCAGCCGTTCTGTCTTCCTGGATTCCTTCCCGTGTCCGTCCGTGTGTCCTGCCGCCCGCCTTGTACCAAACACACCGTACCGTAACGGAACGTAACTCAACCAACAAAACAGCACGTCACTTCACATTGTCCAGTCCCAATAATTAAAATTAATATTCAGTTGGTAACTGCCACTTAATTGTCACATTTTTAAATCACAAATTCACGATTAATACTTCAAAAGTGACAATGATGACACCGAAATCGTGGAATGAACAAACACACACATAGATGTTCAATGTTGAAAGTTCAATGAATGTAGCAACGTCTGTAGAGATGAGTATAATTGTCGATAAAAATATAAACTTGACCAATCTCGAATCTCCGAATTCTCTCTATCATCAGTTCATGGCACGCGCGGCAATTTTCTTCCTATAATTCCTTCAATCCAAGGAATACAACACAAGGAAACTCAAGGATAACAATAATTCCGTGTGAGTCGTGCCATGAAATCTCAACCTGTCCAAATACAACACAATAACCAAACTGTTTTCCACTAATTGCATAAATTAAAGGATTATGCTAATTGTAAGTTTTGCAAATAATAATGTTTTCATTTAATTTTATGTATTATGAAATACCCGTAACAATTTTCACAAACACAATGAGCAAGGCCGTATCCTGAAATCCATTTCAAGGAGGGCAAAATCCTAACATAAGGTACAAAAATGGCGATTACCGCGTGTAGTGAGAAAAATGAGACAATTTGGTCCAAAATCTTATTAAAATACATTGAAATTCCACAAATTATCATTTCACTTACACTTTTTTAAATTCATTCTTATAAACTTAACTACATTCTCTACCATAGGTGCCACGCGAGTCTAAATGCAAAACTGTAGTATAAAAGATGAAATTGGAGTAAAATCATGCAAAAGTTTATAATAAAAATAAAACATGTTAATTACAGTTTTATCAACAATGTAAAAAACTAGTCAAAATCTAAATTATACAATTTCAGAAATGCATAAAATATATATTATAGTTTGTCCCTAATCAAGTTAATACCCATCCCAGCTTGCCCACCCAGCCCAACCGAAACTCTAATTTCCATTCCCGTACGCCAACACCCTGTATACGACATTGACAGTGAGATTGATCTAAGAGATAAAACTGATAGAAATTGTTACTGCAAGGGGCTACAAAGGAAATTAGACTATGTACCTATATCCAGAAGGCTCTGCCTATATCATGGCGTTTGGAATGAACTATGAACTTTGAATAAAATTAAATTAGGGAATCGTTGGATAAGTATTTATTCAGTTCAGTCATCAGGTCATCACTGAGAATAATCAACTTTTTTTCAAAATAACAAAAATCTACTAAAACAAATAAGAAATTCCATTACTAAATTAAATTATAATATGCTTTCAAAGTTTACATTATGCTCAAATGAAATGAATCACAAGCAAAATCAATCACAGTAAAATGTAAAATCATTCTCAAGTAAAATCATTCTCAAGTAAAATCATTCTCAAGTAAAATCATTCTCAAGTAAAATCATTCTCAAGTAAAATCATTCAAAAGTAAAATCAATGACATGTAAAAAAATCAATCAAGTCAAGATAATTACATATTGTAAATTAAGATATAAATGTAGTAAGCACACATAAGTCCATGCAATATGGAAAATGGTAAGTATTTGTCACTAATTAAGTACTACTTTAACTAAATAAATATGGTGAACAAAGTAATCATGTAAATCATGAATCTGTGTGGTGAATTAAAATATTTGATTCGCTTATATTATATGGTTCACTGTTCGAGTAATTCTATTTAATACATAATATTATTGCGTAATAATGTGAGAATAGTAACAAGGTCTGCATACATACATTCATACACTATTTCAATTAATCCAAAACAAGCTAAAGAAAATACGTGGTAATAACTTTTGTCATTTCAATTTTTATCAATCATTTGTGTAAAACAATTCATTCATATTCTTCAAAAATACTTCAGTCTTGTGCAATTTAAATCCTATTCAAGACAACACATGGCTTCATTTTAAGCTTAGCATCTTTCTTATAATCGTGATTTTTCCAGTAGTTTTGTGTAGCTTCAGAATTGGATATATCTTCAACTAGTTCGTCTTCTTCATCGGTTTCATCAATTTTGGACAACTTTGTTTTTGTATTCTTCCTTTTTCGTCCTTTTCTCAATCTGGATGCTGGCTTCCCTTTTGGTACAACTTTAGGTTTAGCTTTAATTTCATCATCGGATTCTTTTCTTTTACTAATAAGTTTAGGTTCATCGAAGTCAGAGTCTGAGGAATCATAAATTGGACATTTTTCAAAAACTCTTTTAGTGACTTTGGCTAATCGCCTTTTGGATAAATGTGACAATCTTGATGGACCCGGAACTTCATCATCAACAATTATTTTGACTTTAGATTTTTGCGACTCCCCGATTTCTTCGTTGGAAGTGACAACAATGGACTCTTTCAAAGAAGTGACAACTAAATTTTCTTTCATTTCCTCCGCTGGAGGATCAGCAAGAGAACTCTCTGGAACAGAAGTTGGTATTTCATCGGCCACGTCATTACCAACTACAGATTTCGAATTTGAGTCGTCTACTTTTGGTAAAATTGGATTTTCGACGGTAACTTTGTCATCACCCGTATCCACTTCAGTCATTATTATAGTGCTTTGTTCATTACATTTTTGATTCTCGCTGTTATTACTTATTTCACTTTCTTGATCCAGAGATTCATCGTCGATTATGTTATTTTTATTATTATTTACATTACCAATATTATTTGTCTTACAGCCACATTTGTCCACATTGTTAGCATGTGCGTTTTTTATTATCACAGTTGATTGGTCAATTCGTCCATTGATTGATCCTACAGTGCTGCAACTTCCGCCTGTTACGACGATGCCATTCCGGAGATGTTCCCCGTCTTGACTGACTGGATAACCATTGATTAAATTATTGGTACTTGAAGGCAATTTGGCAATACGCTGACCACCTTGTAACAACCATTCTTCCTTTAAGCCTGGGTAGCGAGATCTCAATTCGTTAATTACTTCATACTTTAGCTCTGTGAGGTTGTCCATTGACTTACTAACTGATTGTACAAAATTTTTAACTATATTTTTTGCAAACCAGTTAGAATCAGGACTATTTTCTAGGACACTTTTATTCTTATCCATTAGTCGTCTCTTGACAGTTGCAAAATCATCGTTGAATACTCCTTTTATCCCATTTGCAGCTATATAGTATTTACCTAGCCATTCAAAATCGGAAGGCTGATTAGGAGGATCAGGATCTGATTCCATTTCGGATAATATATTTTCCTAAAAGTCACAAACAAAAAATGGTGGTAATATTAATACTTCTTCATCCCTCCGCCCTTTCCATTATCGCCATATGAATGTATAATTTAAAAAACCGTTTCCATAATGTAGTTCCCTCTCTACTAGATTGTTTTGGATAAATAATAATTGAAATAATTATTATCAACTTTGGGCCTCCAAACCAGCTAATAAAAAATGCAATAGAAGAATATCTTCTAAAAGTCACCCGGCCGAATTTCGAAAAAATGTTAATATACATGCAGCAAGCCCTTGAACTTAGAACCAATGAGTCTTTTAAATAAAACCAACCCAATTGAATCATGGAATCAATATTATAAAAAATTGCATTTTGGAATCTAATTTTCAAATTCCAGCCTCAAGGCTGATCCACCCCTAAGGGAGGGGTCAATTTAATTTTTTATAATGGTGGCTAGCAGCTATATACCAACTAGGTATGCCTCAAATATATTGTGCAAAATTCCCACATTATTTGTTCGCACACTTCTGGCATAGAATTTTTCGACTTCTATGAAATTCCTTTCCAAATTTCCAACACAATCGATTAAATTATCTGATAATCGAGGAATCGGTTGGTGCTAATTGCTAAATATATTTTTAACTACTCTAGTTTATTTACTAGGCTCCACTTCGAATCTGTCAAGATTTTAATATGGAAAATGCTAAAGAGTGGACCTTGCTGCAAATTGTGCAAATACCATCAGTATTATCACTATTACCAGTGTGCAGCATTACACATTATTGCAGCTTCTTTGCAATCAAGTAGTGTACGTATATATTTTTAAGTACATACATTTTTGCATGTTGTGTATATTTTTTATATAATAGATATATTTTTAGTATGGATGGCTAGACCTGTAGACCTTAAAATTAATTAATTACACACACACACTCATACTCACCTTAATCCTTGATTTATTTGTCACAAATATCTGGTGATTCAGCTTCTTGGCAAAATTCGAATTAATTCCTTATTACCTCATTCAGTTTTCAGTTCTTATCGTACTTAGGATCAATAAATAGACCTGTGGATGAGGAAAAATATTTATTATAATTCTTGCAGCTTTTTCCGATCGTATATTTTTAACTATCAATGATCTTACATCAATCAAGTACCAATGACCAATGGCCAAAGAATGAGAGATCAGACACGATTACACGGAGTCAAGTTGTCGCTTCGTCTGTTTTGGTTATGCAAGTATAGTTGATAGTCTCACAGCAGCAATTTATTCCTAACATGAAGCATAAAACAAAGAAATAACAATTAACTAAGTTTCCCTCCATTTTTATCTTATTGAATCAAGAATATACAATAATAAAAAATAAATAAAAATAATTGCTGATTGATGTCATACCTTCAATTTCTTGCTTTTTAATATCTCCAACTCCAATCAAACATATAATAAATTATACAGTTAGTTTCTCTTGTTTTTCCTCTGGACTCATCCGTAGTTAGACCGTCACCACTCACACAATCAACAATACAAAATACACACTCTCAAAATCAAAGCAGCACCACTGACCACTGAGAAAAGTTTATCATTTAAATTCAATCAGTTAAATTCAGTGTCTCTGTAATTTCTTTTTATCTACTGACTTTTGTTGACAGCCCCATGATCGTGCCTCGTGCGTCAGAACAGAAGAGATCCAAACATTTTCTTGAAGATCACGAAATTCCTCAGAAATTCTCTCGGAACGGAAGAATGAAACGGAACAGAAGTTATAATCAAAGTCAAACTGACTTTGTTTTGGTTTATTCGAATACACCAATAAGGACTTTTGAAGAAATTCGGTGAAATCCGTAAACATGAAGTAACTCTGCCTGCCTAGAGTTTAGTCTGTCAGTGTTACTCCGCTACAAATCTACGATTTCTTATTGGCTACGTCAAAGAACACCCGCCAAAGTTCAAATATTTCCATTTGTGCACGTGTGGACTCTGTGGAGTGTATTTAGTATAATTTGGTGAGATGTTTTGATATTTTGTCAATGTTTTGATATTTTTTAATTAAAACTTAAATTGATTACTGCTATTTTGCTAAAAAGCTGATGTAAATCATTTTCGTTATTTTTAGTAGGGACTGTTACTGGACACTTTAAACCTTTGTAATAATGGGGAAAAGTAAGTCTAAAAGTGGTCGTCCAAAGACCAAAAAGAAGTACACGGATCCAAATAGAGCAAACCGGTTGCAAAAATCTGCTAAACCTCAATCAGTTGGTGCAGAGAAAAATCCATTTGAAGTCAGAGTTAATAAGCAAAAGCACATCAATTTGGGACGCTTGGGAAAAAATGAAAGGGGCTTGCCAGGGGTCTCCAGAGGGAAGGCCATCGAAAAAGTAAAATCATGAACATCAAAAGCATCATTTCGCATAATAATACAATTACATTAGTTTTTTAAATCTACTTTAATGTAGAATGTTTTGAAGTTCTTTGTTCAAATAAATTCACAGTTTTCATTTTACAGAGAAAAGCAACGCTTTTACAAGAATATAAAGTTCGTAATAAAAGTAACGTCTTGCTGGACAAACGTATAGGAGAAAAAAGCAAGGAAATGCCAGAAGACGAAAAAATTGTGCGTCGGTCGGCTCTGGAGAAAGCAAGACAGTATAAGAAAGTATGTAAAATAGACTATATTATATGCACCTTTAAATTAATATTCAATTTCCATGGACTTCAAATATTAAGTTGAATGTTTTGATTTTATGATATCTTTAAAGAAATCCATATTTAGTTTGCAAGATGATGACGAGGTATTAACTCACAAAGGTCAAGCGTTGGTGAACATTGACAGATATGACGATCCGAGGGAAGAATCTGATTCAGAGGACGAAAGATTAAATGGTCATTTTTTAATCTGAATTTGGTCGGTTTGGGTTGAAATACTGAAATAGTAATTTATTGTAAACCTGATATGTTGCAGAGGAGTTTGTAAGCGATGCCAATTTTTCTGGGTTCATGAGAATGAAGAAAAAAGAAGAAGGAGAAGAAGACGAATTCGAAGGCAAATCGAGACAGGAAATAATTGCAGAGTTGATACAAAATTCCAAACAAAGAAAGTTTGAAAAAGCTAAAGAATCTGACGAGCTTTTCGAACTTCGTGAAAAGTTAGACCAGGATTTCAAGGACCCCAATTTCAGAAATCTTTTGATGGGAGTTTCCCTTCCTAAGAAAGAAGAGACTGTAAAACCAAAGGTATTGGCTGCTGACGATTATGATAGACTTGTAAAAGAACTTCAGTCTGAAACTAGGACAGGCTGTGCATCAAATAGGAAGAAAACAGAAGAGGAAATTGAAGCTGAGGAAAAAGAGCAGCTTGAAAAGTTGGAAAGAGAAAGAATCATGAGAATGCGTATGACCCGTAACGCTGAAACAGGACATAAAAGTGCTGACGATTTAAATGACGGGTATAATCATCAAATAATTATTTCTTCTGCTTCTGCTAATTTAATTAACATAATCTGGGAGTAATCAACAAATTTTATTGTTAGTTACGAAATTAGAGTACTCTGAAAGAAATAATATTAGTGCACGGCCGAAAAAATGGTTTAAATCAAGTATTAAATGTAAATTATTATTTCGATAGCTTTGATCTAGATGAAGACCGGACCACACTGGCATATAATCTTGACGGAACTGTTAGGTCAAACAAACGGCTTAATAATACTTCGGATGACTTAAGCGCAAGGTAGTCACAATTTATGTTATCATTTGATTTTATTGTATTTAGTGTATTTTTACAGCAACTAGGAACTCGATATTTTACTATTATGCATCATTTTAGTATTAATTTTTGAATAGTTTTGACTGCTTTTCAAATAACAAAAATGGTGACGAAGATGATGAAGAAGACGACGATGATGAAGAAGAAGATGAGTCATTTTCAGAGTCTAATGATGAAGAAGTGTCTTCCAACACAAAGGGTGACAAAAAGAAAAAGCCTGAAAAAGTCAAGTCGAAATCAACCGAGTGTTTAGAAGACAAAGAAATTGTCATACAGACAGACATACCATTTGTAATACTTCTCCCAGAGACTTATTCTTCTTTTGTAAAAGTCCTAAAGACGTATGGAGCCCATGTGAAAGACAGGAATACACACAATTCTTTAAGTAATCTGAAAGTGTTATTGGAACGTATTTTTAAATACAACAAGGCTGCCAACAAATCCAAAATGTGGATGCTGTTTTGCCATGTATTACGGTATTCATTTGATACTGTTTTTCATTGGAAGAAATTTTCAAATGACATGATTGAGCTATGTAAAATAAGTGTTTCATATCTACATTCGATTATCATACTGGATCCTAACCATTGTTGTGAAGAATTTTACAAAGTTTTAGATTCTGCTCGCTCTTTGTTTAACGATAATAATGAAGTAAACTACCCAATGGTAATTTCAGATATTCACATACAATGATGCTAATATCAATTCAAATCAAAATATTATATTATGTAAAAATGTTTAAAATTGTATGCTAATCCCAGGTTCTGTTTTCTTTCAGATATTTTTATTACAATTTTGTCCATTACTTTTTTACCGTACGGATTTTCGCCATCAAATTGTTACTCCAGCTAAAATCATGCTGTCACAATTTTTAAGTGAATACAGAGTCACAGATTTTGAATCTGCAGCAAAAATAACTTATCTTTGCTCTGTCGCTTTAGAAGTAATATTGTTATACCTACAGAATCACGAAATATATTATTGATTGGTTAATTGGCATTACCAAAATGTGTAATTTTTGTTTTTTAGTTCTACCAGGACTCGAAGCGATTTTCTTCGGAGCCATTAAATGCCCTTAATTCCCTTTTATTGTGCTACTCTTCAAATGCAAGTTTATTGATGAGAATTATCCCAACAATAAGGCCTGTATATAATGTTTTACACATGTCTTATGAAGACATACAAACGTGAGAGTTTTATTTAACAATGTTGCGATTGAGGCATGTTATTAATATAATATGATATAACAGGCAGCAATTTAAGATGAACAATTTTCTATCTTTGTTGTGTTATAGGCAAAAGGTGAATTCTCTGAATGAAGTGATGCTGAAAAATGACAACGAAAATGATGATGGAAGTAATTCAGTGCACAAATTGAGTTTATTGTCGAATGTTATTGATTTAACGAACAAATTTTTAGTACTATACGAATCCCTGCCCTCAGCGATCGAAATAGCTTATCCGCTCAAGTTAAGTTTAGAAGATTTGCTAAATAGAGAGTGGCCCACTGAAATTAGTTCCAAACTGGAATCAACGCTATCCATCATAGGATCGTTAAAATCCGATAAGAAATCTCTGAAAGTCAGTGACCAGAAACCAAAACCACTAAAACTCTATGAACCACTCATTGAAGAAAAGTACTTTTTTATTAAATATTTATATTATATATTACGAGATGCATACCTAAAGAAATGATTGGTTATTCATTAAATGTTGAATGTATGATTTAAATATGACTTTCGCATTACACTTTTTAGTTTCGATGGAATGAAACGGCGAAAGGGTGACAAAAAGAAGAATGAACAGTCTCGTCTTCAATACAAAATTAAACAGGAAACTAGAAGCGCAGTCAGAGAAATTAAGTTGGACAATACTTTCCTTGCTAAACAACAACTTAGGGAGACTATGTATAAGTAAGTGCAAATTGATTGATTTGTTTACAGACTTGAAAAAAATACTCATGTAAATCTCGTTGATTGGTGTTACGAGTTTGTTTTAATATTTTAATGGACTTATATCATCAATTATCATTGTTTTTGTCTATTAGGGATGCTGAAAGAAAGCGTAAAGTGAAGGAGTTGATGGGATCTCTTGCAAATCAAGAAGGTGACTATCAGAAGATTAAAAGGGGCAAAAGTACCTAATCGTAAGATATATTATTAGTTTGTCTGTCTGAATTGAATTAAACTGTTTCCTGCAAAAAACAAATGTATATTTAAACTGTCAAAGAACACGCCTGTATGCGTATCTTTCATTAAATAATACCTTTATCGTGTATGGTGATTTTTTAAAACTGTTTTTGGTAATTTGTTTCCATAATATAATATTGAACATCAATTTTAAGTTGTAATAGATATTTTTAGACTTTACGATTTACCATATAGATCAGTTTAGAATGATTGAATTTGCTCACGTCTTGCTTGTACTGTCGTCGGTATACAAAAAATTTTATACCGTATAAAAAATTGTTAGTCCCATAAACTTATTTAATAGTTATAGAAAAACTGTAGATGTGGATGTGAGTGTCAATTAGGTATGAAAGTTGCAAATATAAATGATAGGAGTATAGAGTGTGAATTTGGGATGCATAAAAAATTGATTTTATATTCTTATCACACTATATCTTTAGTGTAGAGGGAAAACTTTATCTTGTAATCATAAAGTCTAAGAAGGAAAATTATTTAGGTTAAAAATATAAAGTGATAGACAGATTTTGTTTCTGCGATTTCATCGAATCGCTTCATTCGATTATTTAATAGTAAATCCTTGTCGTTTCATTACAAGTTGTATTTGGTCAACGAAAAGATTTTACATCAGCGTTAAATGAGGTCCATAACACCGTACCATGCGACTTATTATACACTATACTATACTTATATATGTACATATATCGTTAGTACCATGTACGAAGCAACACAGTAAAGAGACTATTAAGAAGCTGAAATAAATCCACACAAAATTATTTTCGACAATATTTTACAGTCTATTCATGGACGAAGTGTTGATTTTCTATTCCTTTTCTGTATTCTATAGCTTTTTCGATTCCATTACGTTCATCTTCATTTTGTTCCAAATTTCTTTGATTACGCATTTCCTGAAGTTTTAACTGCCTTCGTTCATTCTGCATCTCATTGATGAAAGCGTTGACTAACCAAAGCCCATAAGCGTGTCCGATCATAAATATAATAAATGGAATCTGGGAGTACAGGGGTCTTCCGGAAAGAACGTACATGGCGTAAATGATAAATTTGAATACTAAAATTGCACATCGGATGTAGTACCAGATCAGACATTTTCCAACGTTTTTCTAAAAATCAAGATACAAGATTGCAGATTACAAAAGTTTTAGATGTATGAAAATTGTTAGACCAATGTTTAGTATAGTAAACAAACCGTATGTGCCCCAACAAGTAATAGGATAAATAGAACCAGATTCACGCTTGTGTAAAAACTTGATAGAGCTAAGGATATAGCTTTGTGATTCGTCGATAGGCCGGAGACTGGTATAACAACGATATAAGAACGCACTGTCGAATTATTTAGTACATAATGGCAAAATTGAATGAAAAATCAGAATTCAAGGGAAAGTCAAAAAAATTCTCACGTGTTGGCGATAAAGTTTCATTTGATGCTTTTAGTGGCCTTATTTCCCCTAAAAATGAGGAAGGAACTTTGTCACTATCAACTTTCTCGAAAGGGTCCAAAGAAACCAAACCATATTTTTCCAACATAACTACGAACCATATAATCCCTAAAATTCCAAATACCTTAAAGACAGAAATACATACAAATAATTATATCGACTGATTGTATTTTAGGTACCTATGCAAATGCTAAATACAAAGATTCCAAATCATATCATATTGTACATGAAATCGTATGACAATTTGGTTTTCGAATTGTTGGTCGCATAAATAATTGGCTGTGAAATTAATGGCAGGAAACTTACATTTATAATTACATGAAGTATTTAGGGCGGGGTTTCTGTTAATTGTATGCATTCGGAATTTTAATTTATATAATTTAAAGATCTTTACCATATCCATCAAGGCAATAATTTTGGCCCCGGTCCTCAAATTCACTAAATTACATGTCGGATGAACTTTGGAGCAACTTGTTTTTCCATACCCCATTTTCAATTTTAATACTAAAAGTGTGTAAATGAAATGACAATAATAAGTCTAGCGTAAAGTAATAGGTATGGTTCAGAAAATTTCAACCTTTAGAATCCCTGTATCAAGATTATAAAAATATAAAGTTACCTATAAAATTTATGTACTTTAATATACGTAGTTAATTACCTTTCTTAAATACAAGGATTGTTCAATTGATTCCAATAAATATTTTCACTTTGGATATTCCCCAAAAGTGTATCAATGCTGCATGTAATCTGAAATCCAAAGTTAATGAGAGAGCTGATCTGTAAGACTTGTAAGAAATGCTAAATCGTTTGTTTCTTCAATACCTACTACTCGTGTTACAAGCACTAATTAGGCTTGTAACTAACTAAGCAAGAAAAGAATAAATTAGATTAGAGCAAAGAAACAGATTTGACATATAGAAGAACACAATCATCTTCAATTCTCTTCACGTCATTGTTTCCATTAGATGTAATTGCATTATGCTTTTCAACTTGGCAATGAATCCTTAAACTAACGCTAATGTCCTTAAAGGTGATTTTGTTTCTTACATAACAAATAAATATTTTATTGTCTTACAAATATTCTACTTCGTAGTATCTTTTGGAAAGGTACTGCATCCAACTTAATTAACATTTATTATTCTGGCATGAGTACATTTAGTTCTATAATAAAATCACAGTGCAAAAATATTTAAAACACACAGTAGAAAAGAAATGATATATAGTTGCTAATTATTTCACGTTCCATACACACTTCAGTCAAGCCTGAATGTCTGAAATATGCTGTAAATAAGTCTGCATAATATATTTCTACAGGTTTAAAAATGTTTTTAATTCAGGCTATGCATGGCTATGCAAATAATATTTTAGGTATGTGAAACAAACCTAACAGCCCATAATTATGATGCGTCAAGTCTAACTATAATTGTATAAGTTGCAAAGAAGAGTTTGAAGAGAATAATAATGCAATTAGTGGTAATGAGAAAAAAGGTGCTAAAACGGTTTTTACATGTAAATTATCTATTTATTTATTGAATACATAAACATTTGCAATTGTAAGTCCAAGTTTTTTCTTTCAACTTTAGACTAGTACTGACAAGATTTAAAGTACCCATTTTTTACTTATTGTTAGGTTAAGTACTACATGTCTGTATTATATTTATCTTATGTTCACTTCATTATTGTATGTTTAAAATTCTTATACGTATCTCTCATGTTTCAAAGTTCAGACTGTGAGTACTATAAAGCATCAGCCTCACCATTAGAGTGTCACACCACACCTGACGTGTTCATCTTCCACCTTCATCAATAAATGACTCTATAATTCTTTCCATTAAGAATACATACCTACTTGCAAGTTCTTCTACTAATACTAGAGTTATACTAATACATAAAATTAGGTACACAATACAAAGTCAATATTTATGTTAGTTTATGTATGTTAGATTTGTGTTAGTCCCATTCAATGGGATCACAGTTAATAAATCCGCTATATTATAGCCATATGCCACAGCTAGCGGTAATAAGTATTATAAAGCATTACACAAATTACACACATATACAAGTAACAAGTAAGGAACAAGTTATAGAGGCATCTTTTATGTGTCTTAGGGGTAATAAAATTATTTTTTCCATCCTTAATATTATCAGTACTTACGATTAGTATTACTTTCTACTATAGCAAAACCATGGAAGATAACAAGAGTTTAATCACTTAATGTACAAAATTTGTATGGGTATATACATGCATATTTAATTTTAGAGTTTAGTCACATAATAAATGAGCAAAGTAGACATGTAGTAGCATTAGCGAACACTAAATTATCACTGTTGTAGGATTCCGTGCAAAAAACGAAACCAAACAAGTAAATTGTTAGTGTTAGCTAATCTTTTCGAAGAAAAATACATAATACATGACTATATTTTTAATACATGAGATTATTGTCTTTGTTGCTTTTCCCTTCTGGATAATTATTAGCGCACATCTTCTACATCTTCTTAAATGCTTCATTGTTACATAATTCATTTGGTTTAAATCATAAAGTAGTCATTCCACGAATTTAGGTTTGCCAAAATCAATTATCGGCATGGGTTGTTCAAATACTGTAATGAAACCGAGACTCCTTAGTCGAGCCCTCCTCATTCTTTCCTCCGATTGAACTTCACGCATGTAAACCATAACCACCCACAAACCGTAAGCGTGAACAACCATAAAGAGAATGTGAGGAATCTGAGGAAATATTTGTACTCCAAAAATCATATAGACTGAATATAACACAACTTTAAATACGAGAATGAACAGACGAATATAAAACCATATTTCAAGTTTTATAAGGTTTTTCTGAAAATACAAAAATATTCACAATAGTATTATTATTACATACAATACAACTAATACAAAATATGACAATTGAATGGAGGAAAATTAAAAATACTAACATGGTATTTGTTTTTAATGTTATGGGATGCACTCAAGAGTAGTACAAAGACCGCCAGGTTGACCACAGTGTAAAACCCCGATAAAAGAATATTAGCTGACTTTCCGTTCAGTTCAATACCTGGATTAGAATAACTGAATTAAGCTTATGCTCAGTATGTAAAAAATCATTTTAATGTCCCATTAAACCTGGGAGTTAAATACGAGTTTAGTTTGAAGGGTAATCTTTCATTTTTAAAATTAATCGTTAAGCTTGTGTATTCTCTGTCTTACCATATATGGATGCTTTTAAGTACAGTATACGTCATAGATGTATACCTTTAGGCTCTAGGTAAGGTACTAAACAAATAATTTATATTTACGAACCATCAGGAGTTACGGTGATAAATGGGGTATAATTGGTTTGATTTATGTTAGTCTCATTCAATGGGATCACAGTTAATAAATCCGTTGTGTTTAGTTGCAAAGGTACCGGTGAAGTATCCATATTTTCCATCTGTGCCATAGATGCATTATTGTATGGGAGGAGAACTAAATAAGGAGATTCGTGCATTAGTAATCCATATCGCTCCAGCATGAAAACAAACCAAAATATTCCGATCAGTCCGAAAACCTGAAATTACATTACATGCATTATGAGCAAAAAAATTCAGAGAAATAACGGAATAATAATTTTAAGGAGGTATTTACATAAATGAGGTTTATGCTTAGAGTAAGACTTACCAAATCTGCTAAGGCAATGCATTTCGTCCCCAACAGAGTATTTCCACAACAAGGGTGAACTGGGATTTTCAGTTGATAATTTTTCATAACTAAACGAATTGATTTTCAAAGATTCGGGTGAGTTAGTTATAGAGTAATTACTGGAGTTTTTGGTTTGAGTGTAAAACGATTTAAGATGAGGATACGGCGGCTGATTGCACAATGAACTTGAAAGATATATGTGAGGAAAGAAATACATAGCTCGAATCATGTCAAATAGTCATTTCTATTCACAAAAGCATGATGATCCTTTAGAAAAGCCTATTCATATTTATTGCCTCTGCTAATGTATTCTCACATTGCGTCGAATATTTTATTACCAGCGTATCTCATTTAGCTCTTCACATTCACATGATGTACAGATATACATCCAAATCATCTTTGTGTTTTTCCTATGCAGCTAGAATCGCTTTTTACTTTGTGAGTTGTGATGTGACTCGCAAGTTTTGTATTTTGTGATCTTCACATGCCATACATACGCAACAGTGGTATGAGAGGACCAGGGTTATAATTATGGACTAAATTAAATTGGCATAATAATCAAGAACCTACCTGCTCGAAAATAATTATTTTAATTCAAAGAGAAAATGTCTTTTGTATTCACAATTATTGTTGTCTATTTTCTTCATCATGTATCTAAATCTGTAGGTATATGTCTCTGGAATAATTTAAAGGATTTCATAACAGCGTGCCCAGATTTTGTCTGGAATTAGTTGCTACAATCTGGTACGCATTATATTATATTATGGAATGTTAATGAATTCGGTGCATAGGTATAATTGTTTGTGAGACAGTCTAACAATATTATAATAAACTTTGTGATAATAATATGTTATTATGATTTTGGCTAATGTGGCTGGAACCGGATAGGTTATAATATGACGTAAATTATAAGAGTAAATTGCAGTCAAATATTCATATGGTAAACAAAACGAATGCGTTAAAAATAGAATCGTGTAAAAACATAAGGCTCACAATACAATTTATTAGCCATGATCATGGCTCAATTTACACAGAAATGTAGTATTTATAAACGTAGAGTAATAACAATAATAAAATATTGTACATGAAATACTAAAAAACAAAATCTTGGCTCACATGACATAATATTAACTTGGGCAATTATCATTTTTATTATCTCATCTCGAATATGTTAGATCAAAGTGTTTTCTTTCTTGCATATTGGTATTTTTATGGGTCTCAGTCTCATGTATTGCATTAGCTATTTCTATTTTAAACCATATTATACCTAATTACCAAATACCTACTTATTTTAACCTACCTGTATTGCATAGTCTTTTATTTTGTACAATTATGTCATACTCAAGTCAGTGCTATTTACTGGCAACACGTACAGCAAATGCAAAATAAACAGAGTCAATTTTTCTAAGCTATAATTATCTTTGTAATCTTTGTGATATGTACACATACATACAAATAATTGAAATAATATACTTTATGTACTTTTAAGTACTATACTATTTAAAACTGGATTCATTTGGGCTTAACTAACAGTCACAAGTAAAGAGAGCAGCAATTATTAACAGCTGTATAACATTATACTTTTTCATTGTCACCATCAGTTTGTACTTGTAATTGTTATGTGTTTAGGTATGTGTGTCCATGTCGCAAACCTTGAATAGAGATCAGTCAATATAAAAATAAATGAAACCTGATAAATCAAGGCAAAACTTAAACTGATGAACTTAATTTGATGAACTTAATTTGACGAACTTAATTTGATGAACTTAATTTGACGAACTTAATTTGATGAGAAATTTGATAACTTACACACTATAAGAAAATCCAAATACATATGCAAATGCAAATACAAATGCAAGCTCGCTATGTACTTACACTTATGGCTATTTTTTAATTTTTTCATATTTTTGTATTTCACATATTTTTCTATGTGAACTTAATTTGATAATAATCTTCACATTAGATACATGCTTATAGTGCCTATAGAAATGCCTATAAGTCCATAATGTGCAAATCTATTTTTACTGCACTTTTTCTTAGTTAATAGCTTAAAACTGTCATATACCATAGCTTCTTCCATACACGCATACGTCTACAATTTTAGAACGTTTATACATACCTATATGCAATACAAACTACGTACCTAAGTACCTACTTATACCAAATTATTAATGATTGAATTTATTTTCCAATAATCCAACCTTCAGTGAGTAAGCAAGTACTTACTAGTCCTTCTCACTTAAAATATCCTTCTCACAGCCGTAAAAGTGTTTATTCTACCTATGTATATGTATTATAAATTAGGTATGTATATAAGTTTCCAGTTTGCTTGTGGTATGTTATTTATTAATAATTTATATTATATGTATTCAGTGCATCCTTGTAAATTGATGTTTGTGTTTTTTTGTCTATAATCCTGAGACTTCATATTTTCTGTCGTTATAATTATAAGGTACTAGTATTTAGTTATTATTCCTGTAGTTCGTAGTTCGTAGCATATACGAATTTATATAGGATGGATATTTATTTTTATGGTGATGGCGGAGGAAATAATTAGATTTCAGCAATTGTGCATCTCATCTTCATCTCGAATTGGAATGATCAATTTCTCAACTGCTCTAAATCCTGGAGTCCAGAGTTGATTTTAATGAAACGGTGACATATATCGAGATTGATGAGATTTATTGCTGTGCTGCTTTGCCAGGATCATTCTATACGTCTTCTTGTGCTGTGTTTTGGTACATGAATCCAGAAACAGCGCAGTAGCTTGAATGTTTCCTCAAAATCTCCGAGAAATCAATACCGAAATAATCCTCCTGTATTCTGCAATTTATTAAGTCTCAATACATTCCATAATTCGACCAAAAAACTTGGTGAATTAGGTATTAGGTAAGTAATTTACATAATTTTAGTCGGATAATTTAATGAGATTAAAAACACCTTTTTATTTTGTTATTTTTTGTCGGTTCCGTCAGCTTTTGTGAATCTGCGTATATGTGATGTTTAATCGGATTATGTTTTTAACCTGTTTTCCTGATGATTTCCTGTTAAAAGTACTTTGATGATAATTTTTTTGATTCATGGGCCTAGATTCATTATTTCCCATTCCGAATTGTCAATTTTATTTCCAAAAAGCGCATTCAGATTCCAGGAAGTATTTTTTTTCTAATTGTGGTAAAGGTACGAACACAATAGTATGAATGAAATACGAGAATACGACACTTTAACAACACGGTGTCGGCTTTTAGTTAAAAAAAATCATGTAAATATGCAAATGAATTCTACTGTTTAGCATGACGAACAAGGAAAGAGATAAACACAATTTTGACACAATATTCTAATCCAAAGCAATTGATTTACACACATTTTTAAATTTCAGGCGAATTGCAGCTGTCATGAGACATGGGGTCTAAAGGAAATAGAGCCAAACAAAAACCAAAGTAAGATTTATGAATCTTAAGATTAATCGTATTAAAACACCGACTATTGGGTTAACATTTCAAATAATTTGGGCTTTTGCTATTTTGGAACCTCGTAGAAGTTCTTCCGGGCCGGTGAAAGCACAACAAAAACAATACGTGGTCCTAAAAAGAAATGACAAAGAGAAGGAGATACTCGATGATCTGAGTTACAATATCGACAGGAAAAAACAAACAGTGAAGCCTTCCAAGTCTGAAGAAGATTTAGAATACACAAGTGATTCCCAATGGTCTCCTTCTCCATATTCTGCATTTAAACTGCTGATTTCAGCAAGATTTGCAGCAGCTCTATGGACTACAATTTCAGATTGTGACGAAACGTTTAATTACTGGGAGCCGGTAAACATCTAGTTTATGTTTTTCTTGTCAATCATGTCTTTGTAATGGTTGTATGGAGTTAATTGTATAAAATCTAAATATTAAATTGTTTTTTGATTCAAGGTTCACTATTTATTGTACGGGAAAGGTTTTCAAACTTGGGAGTACTCTCCAGAATATGCTCTAAGGTCTTATACCTATTTATTGCTACATGCAGTTCCAGCAAAAATTTACGACTATTTTCTACGTCCAACCCCTCTACTCATATTTTTCTTTGTGAGATGTTTTCTTGCTTTTACGTCAGCTGGAACGGAAGTCTATTTATATCGGTAAGTCAACTGACTGGTTTCCTTACATTTTATTATCAAAACATGTATCAAGGTCTTACATTATTTATATCATTTTGTTTTCATTTACTTTCAAAAGTGCCATTCGAAGAAAACTCGGTGGAAATGTTAGTCGTATTGGTCTAGTCACGTCGCTCTTCTCAGCTGGAATGTACATTTCATCATGTGCGTTTTTACCGTCATCATTTTCAGCGTGAGAAACAATATTTTTTATAGTTATCTGAACCAGATGAATACATAACATTGTTTACCTTTTCTGTAAATCAACATTGGTCATGATCTTAATTTACTACATTTTTATTTTCTAGTTACATGACTTCATTGGCCATGGGAGCATGGCTAGAAGGTTCACCAGAGTTGTCAATATTTGCAATCGCCATATCAGCCCTCGTCAGTTGGCCATTTGCTGCTCTAACTGGGTTAGTTGTACATATTATAGCCATTTTCAATTAATACTTCATTTACCTACATTACAATTTACAAATTCCAAAACTGTGTTTTCTCCTTCAGGGTTTTGATTGCTTTTGACATCGTCTTCATTCAGCGCAAAATCCTTCTTTTCATCAAATGGTCCGTTATTTCGCTGGTAGTGATTCTGGTATGTATATTACACAACAATGTACATATACATTCAAGCTAAAAATTATTAATTCTTAATTAACGTGTTCATATTTTATTTTCAGATTCCAGTTATTGTAATAGATTCTCACTATTACGGAAAAACAGTTATTGCTCCTTTGAACATTGTCAGCTATAATATATTTTCATCCAAAGGACCGGATTTGTATGGAACAGAACCATGGACTTTTTATCTTTTGAACGGAACTCTCAACTTCAACTTAATGTTTGCATCAGCTCTGTTCTCTCCAATAGCTATGTTACTTGCATGGCGACTAAACGAAAAAGTAAAAGAGAAAATCGTAATTGTCGGTACAATGTTCATCTGGTTGGCTGTATTCGTCGCACAACCTCACAAGGTATATTGGACATTAATGCAATGAACCAACCAACCTATATAGTTGAAGCCTTTGTATTTTTGAAGTTTAGTAATGAAAGTATTTGTTATAATTTCAGGAAGAAAGATTCTTATATCCCATTTATCCATTAATAAGTATTGCTGGAGCCATTGGAATCGATTGTATTCAGAAATTTGTGGATTATATGTGCAGTAAAGTATTCCTTTATTGGATTCAGCGGGTAAAAGATCTCTCCAATTTAAAGTTTTTCGATTATCGAAGAATAGTCACTGCTATCGGAGTTGCTTCAGTTATATCAGCATCTTTGGTTGGATGTTCGAGAATTCTGGCACTTCATTACGGTGAGTGTGTATTTCATTTATAGGTATACAGAATAGCTGTAACAAACAACATCCCTGTCTTTTCTTTTCGTCCAATTATTTCCCTAAATCATGAGTATAAACATATCTAATTAATAAATTATTTTTGTGTTATAGGTTATCGAGCTCCTTTCGACATATTTTTCCAACTACATAGAGATGCCGCAGCACAAGAGGCTGTTGCTGCGGGAAAAAATTTAACATTTTGTTATGGAAAGGAATGGCATAGGTTTCCTACTTCATTCTTCATACCTACAGTAGATTGGGATGTACGATTTATTAAGTCGGAGTTCAAAGGTCAGCTGCCAAATTTATTCTCTCCATTTGACGATGAAGGAACGAAAAAAATCCCGGATCATATGAATGACATGAATACTGAAGAAACATCACGTTATGTAAGAAAACAAAAAAACTCAATTTGTGGGAAACATATTTGATTATTCCGTGTGTTCATTGGATTTATTGTTCTATAATTATTTTCTAGATTGATGTGAAACGTTGTGACTATTTAGTAGATTTAGTTGATCCCAGTAGAATAACACCAAATGAACCAAACTACGCGGAGCGGAAGAAAGAATGGAAAGTATTGTCTGAATATCCATTTTTAGATGCTGCAAAATCTCATCAATACTTAAGAGCTTTCTACATTCCGTGGCTGTCAGACGCATTCTCAAGTTATAATCAGTATGTCCTATTGGAGAGAATAATAAAAATTCCAAGACGAAATGCCATGGAATTTGCAGACGATGATCTGTTATAATTCCTAGAAAGTCTATTTTGCAGTATGGTTAGCTACAAAACGAATGTCATGCTTTCTATAGTCAATGTTTCATAATTCCTGTTGTATAATTTTGATTAAACTGATGTATTTATTGTCACACTTGTTAAAGGGGTGTATACTGCATTGCTACAAAAAAGAATTGTTATGATTAGTCATTAGTCATGGTTGTTTTATGCGTATGATGTAATAATTTTATTGAGTCTGTTTTTGGATAGTCAGGGAAAAATGACATGTCGAAGTAAAGTTATATAGAGTTAACATTATTTTGGATATACTTCTAGATGAAATATTCATAGCGTCCTGTTTTGCCTTAAAGTGTCTGCCAGAATAAATCATTTACAAATAACAGGCAACTCAACTAAAACTAAAAAAGTCTTTATTGTGTTGATGTAACTATTAGTTAACTATAACTCATTTAGCTCAAAAAATTATTTTATTACCATGCAAAGTCTACTTAGAGCAATGAAGGTTACAGAGACACAAGTTTCAGATAATTTTGTTTACAATGTGTTATACAGATAAACCTAGGCAGTATATATTAAAATTATTTAATTGCTAAATGCATTAGTGTTTAGTTTTTTTAAATCTCGAATTTTCTTAGTATTTTACTCATTCACATTCTCTGCATGTAATTTTTCAAAAAACTTTGCTCATAATTAACTTACAGACTTACATAGCTAACTCACAGATTTATTACGCTCGAGTTTTTCAAGCAATAACCATGTCATTGTGTACATACATAGTACATACGTATAATATACTGTTAACCTTATCACTGCATCACATGAGCATTAATGATGTAAATATTTGACTTGAAATTGCTGTCACGTTCTTAACAGTTCCATAGTTCCATCCAAACTATTGAGCTATTTATTCTATTGTAATGCAACTAACGTAAATTACTATAAATGTATACCTAGGACCTAGTATATGTATACACTTTGCTTATGAAATTAGTCTGCTACAATGAACATTGGTAAATCTTGGACTGTTTAGTATTATAATAATGTGCTGACATATACTAAGTGTATCATGCATATATATGTACAGACGTCTCAACCATATTAGGCAATCTAGAGACTCAACCGAAGAGGATATATAAATTATCAATGCAGACAATGTGTTCGAAAGACAAAGTGGTTAAATGTCAACTATGACTTTCTACAATTAATATTGTGAATGCTACAGTAAATTCAACTAAACTACCTAGAACTTAACTAGGAAACTAAGATGATATTGGTGAGACAGGGCATTGCAGCATTTTGTTTAATGAAGAGCAGTTTTAAGAGGTACTTTTGAGTAGCTCTGGACTGGTAGACAAGTTTTAGTAAATATATGTAACTGTTTTTATTTATTATATTCATAAAACCGTTAGTACTAATACCAAAACCACACCGCAATCGAATCACACCAACCCTAGACTATAATATGCATACCGCTATAAAATTATCAATCAATGTGTGGAGAAAAAATATATGTGTATACCTATAGGTATACATTATCTATAAAGTGCTCGTATTGATGTCGTTCCTCATGAACAATCTGATTCTTGTCGATATTTACATTTTATACCCAAATGAATATGTAGGCACTAGGCACTCATCTTGTTGCATTACTATTACATGCCTAGTACAAATATTGGAATTTAAATTTGGATCTATGTGACCATACATACTCATATCGTCATATCATACTCATACCTACTACAAAATTACAATAGGGCTGATCTATTTGGTTGTTTATACATTGTAGACCCAAACAAACAAAGAATTAGGTATGCATATGGAACACAACAGTAGAACAGGTTCATGTTGGAGAGTTGGAATATAGAACAAACCTCATCTCAACTAACTTCATCGTATAAGATTACATTGTCCATTGTAGTAGAAGTACACGTGAGTGACGCATTTTGGTATACAATGTGTATATATAGGTGTAGAATAATAACTGTGTGAGTGTTGGGCATTATAAAGTAATGTTCGTGAAAAATGGGCGTATAGGTAATAGCTATTCCAAGAACTGCTAAAACTCTATGTACTTACGTAGTAGTTTTATAACTAGGTACGTACTATTCTGATTCTGCTTATTCTTCAGCCATAACTCGAGAACGAAAAAAGAGACAAAAAATGATGCTACTTATAGTAAGTGTTGGACTGGAAGGTATATCTTATGATAATAAAATACAGAATATCTCTCTGAAAGTGATCTCATCACCACGATATGAGAGGAAACGAGATAAAGCGTCACTAAACGAAGGAGCTGTGCAAGTTATAAGATTGATGAGGTAGTAGTTGAGTAAGAGAGTCGCATCTTCACACAGAATCTCTCACTCTCCTCACTAATCTCATCACACAAACCTCAACTCAAACTCAACCCACTTGATTTCGTTTCATGAGACTATTACTAAGTATGATTGTCAGTGTTTGTTTGACGATCCTTTGCTTGCTGCTCCTTGCTGCTCCTCCAACACATTCATTTCATATCTATGTGTCTTACAAAGTACACATGTAAAACAACAGACAGAAAGAGTGAGAGAGAAGTATTATTTAACTTCGTTAGTTAGTTCAAGGCCTGATGATCAGCTTTGCTGCATCTTGTTTCGTTTCGAGTCTCGTTTGAAGCATAAAAACCCGAAGCTGTTAGACTTGTTCGCGAATTGCCTTTAAAAATCTGGCGTACATTTTATTATGCTTGGTACTACTTTCGTTATGACTCGTTTTCAAACGAATTGAACTATATGCATATTCTCTACTGAGTAGTCTGTATGTGTAAATCTATATGTGTTATCCTTATAGAGACACACACAAACACAACAGGCAAAAAATTCACCCTCTGGCTAGTGATGTTGGTGAATGATGGTGGTGGTTCATGAACGTTGTCTCCAAAACAGTGTTAGTTGGCAAGGTGCACACAGACACACACAAGAGGAGATCATACTCTGTGATAGCAAATTAACGCAATATTTACCTTTGTATTTTTGCATTATATTCGCTCAACTCGGACTCAGCCCCTGTTCCCAACAAAATAAGTAAGTACATTACGTGCATGCATTATTCCCCTCCATCATCAATGCATAACACTATTCAAGTGCAGTGTTGTTCTGAATCACTCGATTCGATACCCAACTGACCGGCTACATTCTTTTGTTTGGGATTCACAGGAAATCTTACCTTACGTATTACATGTATAAATATTACACACATATCTGTATTAATGTCTACATACTAGATATTCAGATATGTACATACATACATTAAATACACTGCACCGACTATATTTTTTCGTCTGTGTTGTGTGTATAGGGTGAACTTGTACATTGATTATACAGGAAAGGTGATATAATCGGAGAATACTAGTAGAAGAGTATTAGAGTACAGTACAAGAAGAATTCACGGCTTTAAGAATCTGTAGATTATTCATTCAACAACATCGCGGTGATTGATAACCTGTCTTTGTGTTGTTCAAGCTACATTTAACAATAGGTATATATATACATACACTTGTATTATGTATTAGTGATTTCCATTTACAAAGCTTTTAAAAAATTACTATCTATTGACTTAAGTTTATTGCAAGGAGAGTAGTGCAGTTACATACATTGCAGTCTTGCAGTTACAAGGTATATTGATATTCGTGTGTGGCTTGTTTGTGAAGCTTTTAGCATTCAGATATATAAATACTTATGACTTTTACAGAATTTATCTCCTAGACTTGCATCACACATTACTTGTTACAGAGCAGATAGATTGGTTGTTCTTGTAAGTTGTAAGACAGACTTACATCTTACATTTAGAGATATACTATGTATAAGTGGATACAAAACAATTTTTTGCTAATTCGAACCCACATTTACATGGAATTTATGTAAATACCACCAGTCAAATCGTTTCGTGTTCTACTACACTTACTGTTTCACAAGGAATTACATTAGTACTACATAATGCTATTAATATTGTATTCATTCATTCAAAGAGTCAAACCAGTATAATAATATGACTGCATGTGTAGTGTTGTTAGGGCTGTGAGAAGCTCATGAATGAAACACGAGCTAAAAACAGGACTTAGTAAAGAGTATATTTTATACAGGCTACCAATCGACTACAGTATAAAAAGCTAAAGAGATAAACCGTAGAATGTAATCAAGAATTCTGTCCGTTGACATTTTTGTTGTAGCTTATTATTGATAGCCATAAAATTAATTCCTCATTTGCCAATTTGCATTCGTATAACTTGTAGTAAGAATCACTAATAGATATTTCTTGAATAATGTTGCACTAGATCGTGATCTGCATCCAGATTTCTTACAACGCAATTTCGCTTCTTGGGGATTTCTTTGTTTAAATGACATCACTCAGCCAGATTCGCCGCTTTCGTTGGATATTGGATACATTATAGACAAGACAAAAGACTGACTTAAATGTTCATATCCAACATAACTGAATGTCCTGTTTAACAAATCGATGAATTGTGATCATGCTGTTTAACAAACACCGAAGTGATTAAATCAAGTAATATTCAACGCTATTATATACAGTGATTCATTGTATGTACATGTTTTTGTGTACATTCCGATAGACACGATTGATTTACGTTCGTCTTGTGTGTCACTCTGTCACTTGTGCTCCTGTTCTTCTACATAATTTACTTGTGGGAATTTGAGACATTTGTGGACATTTATTACACTTTAATCTTAATGTGTAGTGTAAGCCAAACCAAAACAGGTTGTTTTATTTGCAAAAAATATTCCTTCTGTGATTGAGACTTGTGTCACCTGTATTTCGATCTTATGCAATAACAGCGGTGAAAGACTGGTGTTTCATTCACATTATATTCCACACACTATTGTTATAAATCATATCAGTGGATTACATAGGTTCAAGATCCTCAGGTAGTTTCGTTAG
Organism: Pogonognathellus longicornis; assembly: GCA_034694085.1. Classification (NCBI taxonomy): domain Eukaryota; kingdom Metazoa; phylum Arthropoda; class Collembola; order Entomobryomorpha; family Tomoceridae; genus Pogonognathellus; species Pogonognathellus longicornis. The sequence goes on from JAQFYB010001134.1 coordinate 34,744, forward strand.
CAAGAAATATTTTTGTAGCAAAAGGCCTAAGATTTTTTCAACATAATGTACATCGAAACCGGAAATTGGAGCAAATTTTTCTGTACTGTTACCATCCTCGTGGTGTTACATGCCAGGGGTAAGGAAATCACAATTTGAGTTTCTTTGTTGTAAACATTTCAGAATTTAATTGTAACTGAATCAAAAGTTATTTATAAGGGAAATATGAGTTTTTTGTTCCATTTTTGTTGGAAACACGCAAACAATATGTAATTTTTCATGGAACAATTAATTATAAATATGTTTGATATTATTGTAAACAAATATTATTGTAATTTTCAGGGTACAATTCCTCTCTTCACTGCTACAGATGTCTTTCATTAGATTGTCCAGAGTCAGAAGAGATGTGTGATGATATCCGTCAATTTATATTCTATCACTTGCACTCGTTTTACTACATTGGAGAAGAATTAGACGATTGTCCGAGCACCACAAATGATCAAGGCTGGAGGCTTGCCCAGTTAAAAGCTGACGAATGTCCCGGATTTAACAACGAGCCAACGTGTTCGTTAGGGAGGTTGCAAGTGATTTCTTACATTGACACTGGTTCCAGCGGAGCTTTCAAGACTGTTACCAGCCACGGAACTGTTTTAGGCTGTGCCAAGCGGGATTTACTTATAGCCACCGGCAAATCCAAGGAACAAAATGGTTGTAACTTGCAAAACAGAAATGGAACAACCCGGAGTGGAAGATCCAAACATTCTTTATCCCTGGAACATTGTAGTCAGTTGTCGGACATGTGTCACCAAAATGACTTTTGTATCAATAAGGAAGAAAGTGTTGTGAAAACGTTCAAGGATCAGAACTCTGGAAAGGGATTTGAATTTGGACTTGTTGCTGGAATATTAGGCACCGTTGTTATTCTCATCTTGGCTGTGATGGCCGCCAGTTTGTTTTGGGGACCTTTGAACAGAGCTCACAATTTTTCGAAACCTGATGGGAGCGTAGCTATAATAGGATTCTCGGATAATAACAGTCAAGACGGAAGCGGTCATGCAACTTCTTCAGCAGCTCTTGTGCCTGATACGAGTCAACCAGTTGCAGCTAGTTCAAACCATCAAGGTCCGACCGAATCAGCAATTCCTATCGATATTCCAAGTAGACCTTCTCGGAAAAGCTCATACATTTAGTATTTATTTATTGCTATATATTTTGCAAGTGTGAATGTGTACATATCAAGAAAGTTTTGTGTTAAACATTTATATTTTAATTAACGAAGAAATCTCAACCGTTTTAATGAATGTTCTCATGTGCCATTGTACATAGTTTCTTACTATGTACTAATATGCAATTTGAATTTACATGACAATATCTTTCATTTAATGCATTCGGCTGTAATTAATTATGCTAAAGCGTCTGCAACTGCAATGCAAAGGCAATTGATGGATGTAAATTATTTATATAAAGCATTTATTAAGTATCGGTTTTATTAAGTCTCTGTTTTAACCGTTTCATGTCATAAGAATGTATTTGAGTGTGTCTGTATGTGTAATGTGTATGTATTATATATGTATGTACCTATGTATCATCATCTCTGTCTGTGGACTAGCTAGAATTCTCGATAAGTAACAAAGGCGTACAGAATGTATGATAGCTCAAAACTTTAAAAAAATCTCAACAATAATTTGAAAATAACCGATACTTGATTATATCCGTTTGTTTAATGGTTTATTTAGTTACTACATAGTACCAAGTGTTTAAAACATTGTTATTTGTACATAAGGTAAAAGTGGTATACTGGGAATAAAATACCTTTGTGATTGCCATCTTATCCTGAAACTG
>JAQFYB010001135.1:0-36542 GCA_034694085.1 Pogonognathellus longicornis
TAAAAGTGTTTGAAACAAGCGCGCATTATGGCAAATATGGCTCAGGAGAAATCTGGCGTTGTAAGTTGAGATCTCTCTAAAACAAAAAACTGTGCAAAATCTTATGGGTACTATTTAATTTGTTCATCTAATCGTAAGTGGCGAGTGATGACTCATGAAACAATACTTCTATGTCAATAAGATAAATATCTTTTGTATGTAGCATCCAGTAAACGCCATGGAAATTACAGGTTTCCTGAAGTGCGTACTAGAATTTTAAAGAAAAATCGGCAATTAAAGGGCATATAATCTAATTCTTGAAGTTATTACTGTTTCTAAACATTTCCACAGTTTGTATTCAATTGCCCGATGACACGCACATTGCAGGATTGCATGCATTGTGTAGGTAATATATTTATATGAATGTATTGCATATCACGTGCAATTATACAAAACAATATGCCATCGCTATAGCTGATTTAATTTTAATTTATCGTCAATTAGTATTTATTTACTGCAATGAAATACGTAGATCAACGCATTTACTTTCTTTCTAAAAACACAATGACTGTAATGAATCGAATGCATTCTATATTGCATGCAAGGTTATGCTGTTCTTAGCTGATATTGGTAATCTCATAGTTGAAGGACTTGCAATTCCAGTCGGACAATTATCTCCTAATTATAATTCGACAACAATAATACATGGGGGCTGAAATTGTATTTAGAAAAAGGTATACACTAACAACACGGACACATCCAATGTCCGAATACCAATAATAACTTGTAATAAATACACACGTATTGACAGCTTCAAATTACACGTCTACCATTAGTCGCTAGTCCAATATTTATGCAAAATACAGTTACAATCAGTGTTAGTTATGCTACAATACAAAGAAATTGAGAAGAAATTGTAAATATAAGTTAAAGTCACCCCCTTTTGAGAGATTCATAATCTTCACCAAATCGAGGGGCGAATCGACTAATGGCTTATTATTGTTTTTATCTGTAATAATTGTTAGATGATTAGATGATTTTGTGTAACATTGAACTATAATTTTCTTCATTAAACCTCATCACCAACCATGAGTTGATTGCTTATGTTTCATGTTGCTGGCTTATAAGAGTTATTACCAGAGGGCGGAAAAGCAAGCATGGAAATTAAGATTTAAGCATGAAATATATGTTCTAAAAATTGCCGAAATATGCTCTCAAATATGCACTAAACGTTACCTAAATATGCGCTAAAAACCATAAACTCGCCTAAATAAGCACTAAAATAATCACACAAATATGTATAAAAACAATAAAATCGCCTAAATAGTGCACGCTAAAATAACCAGATCATCTCAATATGCGCTGAAAATAAATACGTCCACATATGCTCTAAAACTCTTAAAATAAACTAAATATATGAGCTTAGGTAACTTGCTTACAACTTCAATCCGACAACCATATTTGAAAAGTGGTGGCTCGTTGTAAATATTGTGCAGTTGCTTTTTTTATTTCACCCACGATAAGGTAAATTCAACTTGAGAAGTATTCAATAAGGTATCGATAATTTGTCAATTGTCTAAGATCTATTGCCAATTGACAAATTATCGGAATAGATTTACATGCTGTTACACTTTTAATGGAATTAAATGTCTCAGCATCATCTCCATCTCCTCATGAGTTAAATAAAACCACAGCGCCAAGTGTGGTATATCAAAGGTTACAAATTTATGTTAGACAGATTTAATCTTTTTGTTATTAAAAGGACATGCTAATCAAAAATTAAATTATCTGCCCAACTAAAGCTATTTTCGCTAAAAATATGTAATAAAAATTACTAATAATATGCTTTAATGAGCTAATTTAGGACAAAATAAGCTGTAAAAGCTTAAAAATGCCGAAGTATGGTCTAAAAACAAAAAGTTGAAAATAAGCAAAACATGCAAAATAAGACTTCGTATTTAAACTGTTTTTGGTCTGAAACGTCAAGATCCCAACTGTATATATTCTATAGGATCAAGAGAGATGAACATGAGTTTACCTGCTTATCCGCTCTTTGGTTATTACTCTAGTAACTCAGTTAATTCTCTTCCGTGCTCTCCCCTACAGGTGTCAAAAATGGGATGTCATTATGTCATTGCAACTCTAGGACCAATGAGATTATTTCATATTTTTATGCTCGTTTCAGCTCGTTAATGTATTAAGCTTCTACACGAAAAAATATTATGGTGTTTGAACTTTTTGTAATTTGAGATGATGTTTTGGAAGCTCACCCTTAGTAGACTTTTAGTAGGAGTAGGAAGTCTGCAAGAAAGTTATATTAACATTTTGACCATGAATAAAGGTCAAGTCAGAATTTCAGAGTAGTAACATATGATTATTTTCTTCACATAACAGTATTAATCCTAATTAATATTTGTTGATACATTAATTAGGACATTTTCATAACATTGTACAAAATAAGTGTACGTAAAAAGAAGCTTCTACACTTTATTACACAAACGGTTTACAAAATGAATAGTAAAGGAAGCATCATAATGTTATCAGTTATCATAGAAAAACATAAATAATTTAAATTTATATGAAAACGCTCACTGCGTCTACATTTTCTTTAGCCATTCATTGTTGGATGAAATTGTTGTGTTGCAGTAATTGCATTTACTAACGTAATAAAATAACAATATTATAATGAGTACATCATATTATGAATGCTTGCAACCATAACATTGACGGAAAATCGTTAAAAACGCCGTCTTCAGACGAATTATGACCTTTTCGACATCATTATAGTGTTGTGGAATTATTGGACAGGTTTGACTCAAGGAAAATGCATGTACTTCCACTTGCTAATGGTAGAAGTAGGCCCAAGATGCCCAATTCTTGTGTGTCTGAAGTAAAGAGAATGAAATTGTCAACAAGCAGTGACAAAATATACTTATGAGCTTAAATTATACAGAAAATAATTACGATATTTTTCTCGCTTTTATTATGTGGTATTGCAATTATCCCAATTATTTACGTGGACTGTCCCCCAATCTTTTTCTTGAAGAAGTGCTGCGACTATTTACACAGCGTTTAAATATCATTAAATAATTGCGCAAAAGGTTAACAAGACATCTAAATAATAAAAGCGCAAACAAATCCAATGCCCAAATAGGTTCAATAACATTACATGCACAAAAGAGCAGAAAGTATATTTGTGTCATAACTTTGTCATCTGCTTGTCTCTACATATTATAAGGTCAAACTAAACGGATCTCAAAAGTCATCGTGAGTGCCGTCTCATCTCAATTGTGTTTACATTTTCTTGAGTAGATTCTGATGTGCAATTACTGTCTTGTTTGCATACACCTGAATTCACGCACATGTAAACTTTTCATTTCAATGCTCCAGAAACACGTTACTTATTGGTACTGCTAAAGAGAACTTGCGAAATAACACAAATAAATGCTAATAATGGTAGTTAGTTGAAAAGTGGGTATGGTAAGCTCATCAATTATAGTTAAACGCAACTTCATGCATAAATGCAGATCATGCGCTTTCTATATACCCATTATACCATAATCCATAATGAATGTTAGGTACCTACATAATATTGTGTGATTCGATATATCAGAATAAAATTAATTCGAAATAAGTACGTGTGTCTTAACGAATTCATTAGCTTAACAATAAACGACAATCACAAACGATTATTTTCAACGCAAGACTGTAAGACACAGGTGGGCACAGAATTCCATCCATGTTTTTAGGTGGCTTCTAATTTGTAGCCAAATTGGCGCACAGACATTTTTACAGACAATACTGATAATTTCGAATACTTGATCGGATATTCTAATTGGTCACAGTATAAATCCATCCTTTATCTTCAGTTTTGTACAGTATAGTACAGAATTGCAAATATGTACATAATATATTAAATTATAATAAAGATATTCATGACTCATGAACCATGAGTTGTACTGTTCGGTTATTTTGCAAATGACACGTAAGGTGGTTCATTACAGTCATCACCTCAATTTGGATAAATATATTTGCATACGTCCATGAAACGTTAATATTATTAGGAGTTGGTATTTGGGTACAAAAACTGGAAGAAAACTTGAAGTAAATTATATGTGCCTACATTATTCTCTTGAGCTACTTATACTCTCGAAAACTGTACTCTCTTTAGTTTTAATTAATACAACCTTTTCTAAATCATAAATTACCTACATCAATGATGCACGTACTCAGATAAAATTTAAGTCTCAATTTGAAAAGGAACGTTACACAGGCTAAATTGGCAACAAAGTAACCTGGCGCAAGCTATCAAAAAGTTTGCCCATCTATGATAATTTAATTTAACAGATAACGATATTGCTTCATTAATGCTTTGTACGTGTAAGTCAGTGTGTAAGCAAATTAATCATAAACCTACCATAAAGTATAGAACAAACGACATTATTTAACTCTGAGATACAATATATATTATGTAAAACAAAATAATTATAGAAATCCATTAGTTGAGCCGTCACATCAAAGGAATTTCAAACTTTTACAACTATGCTTAGGTATGTAATAGAGGCATAGACGAGCCGAGCCAGCCTCTTCATCGCCCGTCCAGCCGACCCAGGCTTGATGTGTAGGTAAACCACTGTGAGTCTAAACCCTGTTTGAAAATTTTGAGTTAAGTAAAATAATGAAATGGCCCAGTGAACGTTACAACAATACTTGAAGCTTATTAAATTGTTTCTTAATTGAAATTTGGTTTCAATAATTCATGTAATTTTAATTATGCAGAAATTCTACAAATGTGGATTTCGAGTCCAATTCGAGCTTAACTCACATTTTTATGCTATTTTTAGTTGAATTCTGGTTTAGTATATACAATTTCGATCTCAGTTCGGGCTTGAAATTTTCGAGCCTGTTCGTGTTGCAAAATATCTGCCCGTTTACAACTCTAGTATTATGGGTTTGGCCCTTTTCCTACAGCTTTGTAATTCACACGACTCGCCATATGTGTACTATCCGCGACTCCTCTGATGTCAATAGCTACTAGCTATTTTATTCCAATTCTTTCATGCTTACCTACAAAACATTGCATTTTGCAATTTTATCATTAATTTACTGTGTAAATTTGATGGATGCACCACACTCTCCGTAGATAGAAAAAGAGACGTAGGTCACACTTGTACTTTTACACACAAATGAATTGCATGCAAATCGCTCTACAGTCCACAATAATCATTTACCAACATATCTATACATTACAGATGTATAGGTAACTACAACATAAAACATACAAACTACCCGTGCGTTTCACAGAATATTATATCAAAGTAATAGACCCAAACACCCAACATTCATCTATCTTCATATCTACCTACAACTATTTAAAATTATTCGTGAATTTATATACCACAGTAGTATATAACGTTACTAGCATTGGCATTGCTCCTTGGGATTCAATTGAACGTGGTAATCAGCAGCATTACAGTTTACATTACAGTATATCATAGAAAATGAATACTTTTAACTATTATACCATACCTACACAACACACAACATAATACAAAACATAACATAATCATACATCACACCACACATCTATATGCAGCACACAGCTAACGAAACAAACCATGATAATGTAATCCCTGTATGCTGTAAAGGTTTTGTTGGCAGTTAAAGATTTATACATACAATATTCGGCATACACATCCATATGACACATCCTCGTATAAAATCAGCAAAACGACCCAGTGCAAATGCAACAGGCAAATGCTGAGCTTTACATGAGACAAAGAACCATCACTCTAATACTGCAATACTACTTCGCAATAATAATCTGAGTGATAATAATATTATATTGTACTCCTATGCCTACTAATACTATACACAACATTACTAATGTTAAAATATTGCAAATCTTTCGCCTTTTGATTCCGTGTACAGTGAGACAGTGAGAGTGCATTACTATAGTACTCCGTCTCAAAAGCTTAAACGTGTAAAATGCTGAAGATTCATGTGTATTGATGAAGCCGAGCCACCACCCACCCTACACTTAAGGTATTTGATAGTTTGGCATCTTCTTTATCATCTCGTGACTGATTAGTGGTAGTACACAGTGGAGAAGACTTGGAATTAATTGCTGGGCATAGATTTCTCAGTTGGTTCAAAAGGTGGGATTTATTCTGTCATTTACAACACGTAGAAGAATAGAATGCAAAAGCACAATGCTATAATTTAGAAGCAACATTCTCTGAGTTGAGAATGAGATGAGACTATGAAACACAAGTGTGTGTAAGTGCACATGTTTTCCAGCAGGGCTTTTTGCCTCCACCCCTACACTCCACACCACAAAGCCACCACAGTATACAACTGTAAATAAATACTACAGATAAGGATTACATAATAACCTTGTTTCTAGCCTACCATACCGTCCGACACTATTTAAAGAGAAGATGATCATGATTTCTCATCAGTGTCTACCTGACAGTCTGCAAAACCACAACACTAATATTCTTTTTCACATATTTTTCGCTCGTCAGAATCTTTGTCTCAACTTGCCTCAATTGAACTGTGCTGTAAGAATTGTAGCCCACATCGAGAATTCCACAATTTCCACAGACAACTCTAACTGAGACGGACAACGAGCGACTGCTGATTCTTCAAAACAACCCATTCAACTTCTGAAGCTGATTGATTTTGTTTAGTTAATTGTGTTTCATCATGAGAACTGTAATTGCCATCGGATTCCTCGCTATCATCGGACTTTGCTGTGCCGCACCTCAAAAGCCCGAAGAAAAACCTATGCCAGTGAGTTAATCTTCTTTCATTATAATCACTAACAAAGTCTTCGTAGAAAAAACCTATGTTGCCACTAATTATCAATAAATATACCTAGATTGTAATTATGAACTGGTTTTTCTAAATAGTGTTATTACTATTAACCTGACCTATAATTTCAATGAATTCAGTTTGCAAACTGCACAACGATAATGACTGCATTTTGCAAATATGAACATACCTACCTATATAGTAAATTCCAATTTTGCTACAAAAATATTAGTTTAGTAGCACTTCAAATCTTTACAAGCTACAAGGTCAACTTTGCTAATTTTAGCTATTTCTTTCTTACTTTTATTTAGGTAGTTGCTTTTAATGCAACATCCTAAGGCCACTTATTTGGCGTATTTAGTTTCGTGAACAGTAGAACTTTCATTTTTGTAAAACAATGTAATTAAATAAAAAATGCAGGTATCCTTAATTGCAAATATTGCAGACATAGCTAACATTATACTCCTAAGAAGCTCTCTTGATAAATAATAATTGTAAGTACATAGCTACCCCTACGAAGTACACTGACCACTCTGCCACAAAGGAATTGAGTGTTGACAAAAAGTTAATTAGCACAAATGAAATAGGAAAATGTCACATTTCGGTTTGCTCATTGCATCATGAAGGATGATGGATGATGCATTTATGTATTTGTTTTCATTAAGTGTATTTCGTAACATCAACGTGGCCGCACAGTGAGCAAATACAGGTATTACAAAGGTACACCTCTATAAAAGTGTGTTCTGATCTACTGTAGAAGATCTGCTTGATATTCTTCGAATTGCTTAGGCTGATTAGTTGTACAGTTGTAGTAGTCGTCCTGAGAATGAAATAAATGAACCAAGGTACTATGTAGGTATAAAAGCATCAAAAAACAAAGTTTATCAAACCGTATAGTAATACACCACTAAATGTAAGTAAGCAAATCTAAGTTGCAATATACAAATAAGTAAATAATTTTATTCTCCTGAATTAGTATGTCAACATGTACTTGTGTGGTGTGGTGCATAGTAGCATAGTGGCTCTTCTTGTAGTTAACATATAATATACAGTGATAAAATAAATGTATTGTGATTAGAAGATGGTTGATATGATGTAGCAACACACACCAAGGGTGTAACACAGTGTTTGCATTTTACAGTAAATAGTAGAAATACCTACGCATTTACTTTATAGCTTGTTATATAATATTATTATCAGCGTACACTTCCATGAAGCGCATCTTCATGTATGTAGAAGAATATAAATTGGACGGCAAGGTAGCTCACAGAAGACATAAGTGATCCAGTGAAAGTGATAAACTGTAATTACAAGCCATTACAAAGCGTTGATGCACTTGACTAGTACAGTGCCTAGTAGTATTTATTGCAGCTACGTTGAATACGTGCTGCTACTCATTACCATGTAAGTAGTCATGCGAGTTTATTGTTAGCCGTGTTACACTACGTAGCCCAATTATTATAGGTACTTATTTCGTACTTGACATACCTATGTAATGTACCATACCAATATTGCAATATGAAACAAAGCTTTATAGTCATTAGGATTCACTCGTCGTTCGTCGCTATCTGTTTGAAATCACAAGAAGATATTACACGAATACCACCACAAACAAACACAGTATGAGAGACTACGCCCACCTAGTCGTCATAATACCTATGGTGTTGGCCAATTCAAAAAAAAAGTTTGCTACTGCAACTATATATATAATATTGTATATAGTACCCGCAGTACTTAAGCATTTTTTACAACATCAATAATTATTTTACAAACTGAAGGTGTGCTTTGGTGTTTGTACTTGGTGTTTGATCAGAGAAATGAGATGAAGATTGCACATGGACACATACATACATTTTAGGCTAAATATAGAATGTTGTATGTTCATATATGACAAGGAACTTAAACTATTAAACCAAAGAAGGAGCACGAAGGAATGGCATGAGGCATGAGATGAGGTACACTAACAAGTGAAGAGAGACAGAAAGGTGCAAATCAGACAGAATGAAGTCTTAGATGAGGTGGTAGACTTAGAGAGCACAGGAAATAAGATGTTGTTAAAGTCACGAACGAACGAGTGTATTGTATGAAGAGAGTCAATCGTCAATCTCTGACTTTTTTATTGCTTGCTCTTCTCCTGTACAACACTCAGATTATTTTTTATGTGCCTGTAGACCTGTACTCAACTCAACTTGAATTTTTAGTTACGTACAATGCACAACATACTCATGCTGTAATAAAATACATAGGCATATAATGTGGCGAGTCAAGTGAAACGGATTTTTTAATCCTGTATCTTACAGACAGACATAAGTATTTAATTTGAGACGAAAAAATTACAACGAAATCCACTATTAAGTGCTTTGAGCAAACTTATTTGATTCGATATAGTAGGTGTGCGTTCGCACTACACTCTCTTCGCCTTTATTACGGATTGGGGTGATCCAAACAGACTCTTAGGCTTTAATTGTACGTTGAACGATTGCTACTCGTACAAAGTCCTTTTCCTTTCCGCACAACTCAAAATCCCACTACAAGACAAAAAATAAAAGGTACACGATTGTATATGTAGTTGCAAATACCGACAAGATGATGATGACGTTGTGGTATGTAAACTCTCTTGTACCACGATACTATTCTAACAAAAAATGAAATTACTCGCCTTTCAATATGTGTAGGATTTGAATAAATATATAGAATTGAAAAGTACAGGATGCATTCTCAACTTGTACAGATACATCATACAAGATGCTATCTTGTTTGTTCTTCCTGTATCTTTAATCTTAATGCCCTTGTTTCATTTTAGCCAACTCCAGTCAAAAGTCTCACGTCTCAACTTGCCTCACAACACACACACAGTAGGTCATTTTGGCACTCACTCCTCCGTCCGATAGATAATTTCTTACTAATATTTTACTTCTTGAGCTAAGAGCAAGTGGAGTTTTTATTGTTGTGTTGCAGCATTTTAGTTGTAGGAGTTGAAAGGAAATTATAATAATACTAGTATGGGTTAATAAAGCTTTGTTGAATGTGTACATAATATTACATCCATATTACTGCACAGATTATGTGTAGACGGATGAATGTTCCAAAATGGTTAGGTTATGTAGTAGGTTCATACAAATTATTATTGCTTGTTGGCATTGGCGAGCAACTAACCTACTCATAATATTAGTCGCTTAGCTCACACGGTGCCAAAAACTATTCTTGTGCTCTTTCAAGTGGAGCTTTCACACAGGATGGAAATGCCAAATGGAATTGTAATGTGTAAAGATTTGGTGGATAGCGATTAAAATGACTGGATACTCCGAGTTGAATAGGACGACGAATGATTCGATAAGAAGTACGGACGTCATCCTTATTAAACGCTCACTCGGCAACTTTAAATTATACGCGTTGAAACACAAATAGGCGTATGTTTCTATTCTTTGAGACACTACAATGGGTCCGGGTCATTTATTAGTGCATCCCTATTACTACAAGTTTTTAATGTAATTTTCTTTGAAACCTAAATAAATGTAGGATGACATTTTGTCGTGACAGGGGCAGGTGCTCAGCAGGTATTAGTCGTAATATAACTACACAAAGAGATTTATGTAAAGCTAAAGTGCAGGTATATCCATTTCAGTCACACGATAAATAATATTTGGATTGTGATATTATACGAAGTAGAAAAAATTAATTAGTTAATCTTGTGACCAAAGCTCAATTTTTATTTTTTAAATTGCTAATTTTAGTTATATAGTTCATATAGTTGTGATGATTAGTAATTAGGGAGATAACGTTTCAAAAAATCGTTGTGCATTATGCAAATATAATTTAAGATGAAAAAACTGAAAAACTACGAATGATTATACCACAGAATGAAATGGGAGATATGCAAACAAAATGAGTTAGGTAGAGCATTTTTGGCTGTGAGTGATTTTTTTAACCGGACGAAGTTGTTTACTCTACGTTATATCCCTCCCTATAATAAATCTGCATACTCCCATCAGTACATATAATTATTTCTCTTGACTTTATTGCAATTTATGTTTGCCTCCAACTAATAGTATAAATTAGGCTACCATGAATAATACTATAATACTCGTTGATTTAAGATTGATCATCTCCTATTTTTGTTTTAGCTAATCGAAATATTCATAACTTACCATGTACAAGCAACAAAAAAGTAATTGTAGGGCGAAAAGTGATGTCTGGTTTTCGGAAAACCTATTATCGTTCCATCACCAATTTTGGCATCAGCAATGGGAAATTTTTGATGCGGAAATTAATCTGAGCCTTAATTTTTTTTCAGTACGGCTATACTTATGAAGTGAACGATCCTCCAAACAAAAGCTACTATGGCCACGAAGAAAATGGAAACGAAGCCGGGAGAACTGAGGGGAAATATTTCGTTTGGCTTGCCGATGGAAGACTCATGACTGTGACATACTACGTGGATGGAGAAAGCGGATTTGTTCCAAAAATTACATTCAGCGACGGCAATTTCCAACCTCCACCACCACAATAAGATAATTATGGTTTCATGACACACAATATATACTTAAGAAACTAAAAGTTAAGTAAATAAAACATGACCTTCAATTAGCAATTCAAAACGTGATAACGTGACCTAGTACGTAAGTACCTATGTTATTAGTTTTATTATTTCAATGTATATCCACAACAGAATTTACCGAAATTCTTATCTCACAAATTTATGATTTGTCTTATTCCTCCTCACAACATGCGGACCAAAGAAAATTCGTTTTTATACTCTGACTTATGTGCCTGTAAACATTCTGTATATCTCTTTATAACTATATACCTTGTATGAAAACTATGCCATATATTTTATAGCCATACTTTGAAAAGAGTTATCAAAAATAAATCACGACCTCATTATTGATGAATGAAACATGCCGATTGTGAATTTATTGCAGCCAAAGAAAATCGTGCATTACAAATACACCTTGATACACGTTGCATTCATTTATGCATCCATTGCAACCATTATTGTCAAACATATTATGAAACACATTACACCGCAGTAATGTCATACAAACTGAAGATGCCCAAATAAGGTATGAAAATGATATGTATGTAATAGGCTGTCGTGGGGAACGTGTCCGATGCATAATTCATGCACACATGTAATGATCACCATGAAAAGGAGTCAAAAGTCCTTGGTCACACATGATATATTTTTGTCACACGCTGGATTTAATTATTTCATCATCTCAGTTCATTATTTATTGTTTTCATCAATTATTTGCTTAATTTGACATTTTTGCAATATTCAAGTACCCATAGTGTGTAAGTACTTTTTCACCTTATCATATTATCAGCATAATATTTTTAGTATTCTAAATTACATGTAGAATATTACAGTTATTATAAGTTGTTTAATTACGATTTAAGTACAGAATTATTTCTATTATTATTATTCAGCAATCATTATATTGTTATTAGTTACACTTATGCTAATAAGTAATACACAGTAATACTTTTCTGAATTTTAATTACGGGACTAGACAAACAATCGACTAATTTCAAAACTAATCAACTCATAAACAGATTATCATATAAACGACGTATTATTCTGGGAGAACTGATCTGCATAAAACAAAAGAGTCATATTATTTATCTTTATGCAATGCATACATGATGTGGAATTGGGGAAATTAATAAAACTACTTATCCTTATCATTTGACACTAACAATAGTAGTACCTAGTGTAGTGTAGTAATAATATGTATAAAGTATTCCCAACCAACATGCTTTTAATTTTTTACAATATTATTCCCTATGTTCATCGTTCTCAAGGCAAATTACATGTATTTATTTATACACACTTACTTTATTAGGTAGCTTTATCTTATACATTTCAATATTGCATAGTCTTCAAATGAAAATTATTTAGTTGCTAATTGTTTGCCTAAAATGCAATAATTTGAGTAAAATATTCAGCCACCCGTTTTACAACATTAGTTGTCATTGTTTCTCATTAATTATTTAATTTAGTAGCTTTACATTAAATTAGAGAATGGTTGTAGGATTGATTACACTGAGTGAGCCGGATAACTATAACCCGCCAATAAAATTCCTAACAAGTACATAGTTGGGTAAAACCTTGCATATTTTATTCACTTTTACTAATTACAATTACTAGTAAATCCTTGCAAAAGTCTTCGCACGTGTCGCAGTATGTACTCACAATAATATTGAAATTATCAATGATAGATTTACTTTCACTGTCTGAATGTATTATATTATTATAGATTCCCCTGTTATAAATGCACTGACTGTTTACACAAACATTCAGTAGTTGTTACTAAATTATAAATGAGTGTGTAGTGTTTTTGCATGACCCACATAGAAAGAGCCAGTTGTAACAGGAGCAGTATTTGTAGTAATAGTATAGTAATGCTATTGAAAGCAGAAAGTATTTACACAGTCGTATCTTCTAGTGAACGAGTTTTTCAAAATCAATCCCCATTTTCAATTTCAATCACAATATTACGCAAAAATCTTCTTCGTCACCTCAATGCTGCTGCTGCGAAATAATCAACTCTTTCTCTTGTATGTATGTAATCGTAACCCTTACATTAGTTGTAGTTATAGTTAAAGCCTAAACGTAAGTACAAGTACAATTACCCCTAATTGAAGTATATTTTATTATGTATTGTATGTATTATAATATATAGAGAAGTGTACCCATTCATTTGTCTATACGGACATGAATCATATGTACATAATAATAACATGTCAATTTTCTATGTCTAACCATATTAACAATAATATTCCTTTTATCTTTGATTTGGCAAACAATCACAAACGAATTATCGTCGTGACTTAATATAATTTATTCAACACTTTACAGCAGTTTATTTTCATACATTTTAATATTTATTTCATTTTATTTTAGTATTGTTACTCCCCTTCCCCCTCCGTAGTCATAAATAGCATAGCTATACTAAACCTACCTAAGTCTTCCCAAGAATTCAGTTGCGTTGCAGTTGTTTCTGAAAGTGTTCAGGTAACCCCTTCTTGCTTTTATTATTTATTCCCTTTACTTACTGGCGGATAGGGTTTCTTTATTTGTATACTTCATGTCGTACGATAACTATCTATTATATTCAGTGACTCTCTAGTAATTTAATCCTCTCATCTAAACTAAACAATAAAATTCTACCACCACACACTCAAAATCGATTTTAAAATTCATTTTCTTTAACACATTAATTACGTAATAGCTTTTTTACATTAAATATTAAGCTACAAATAAATGGCTATTTACAACAAAGAAATAAAAACAAGTGCAATTATGCCTCCAAATTGTAAGAACTAATAATAACTTATTAAAATGGGAATGTTCCTTAATATTGGAAAGTGTTTATTATAATACACGACGGAATGCATGGAGTGAAATAGAATCGTGCTAAAATATATCCTATACTAATACATTAAGATACTGATAAATTACCAATAATTATTGATTAATAGCACAGTACAAATCAAAATTAAAATGTTGAACTAACCCTTGCACCTGAAATAAAATGAGACTATATAATAAGTGGGCTACCATATTTATTTACCCTAAGTCCCAGGAATACTGTGAAAGAATGTGTGTGTCAAAAAGCGCATAAACATACGTATAATACAGTTATCAGTATCACCAACCTTATTCCCAGATTCACTAAAATCATTAGCGTAAGGTACCATTCCACATGGTATACTAAATACTTAATAATACAGAAACATTACTAAAGGCAACAAATGCACATACTTTGTAGTTTGTACATGTATTTCACTAACTCATACTACATAGTAAAATAAAATAATAATCGCAGCAAGAGCAGCAATATTCATGCGAAGATTAAAACTCATACAGTGGATTAGCTGTTGCATAATCTGTACATCACTAAAAATACATTAAATATTAGCTGAGTCGATAAAACGACTACAATTGACAATAAATAAAATCCGTGTGATTCGAGTCTACTTCTAAAATTCTCCAGTACTTACAGTCAGAATATTATATCCAGTACCTATAATATACGCATAATATAATTAATGAATTGCAGGTTTGCTACGCGTACTTTTAGTATTATAGTCTACTTGAACATTAAGGATGGAATGTATTGCTCTACTTTTACGTAATGCAACACTGATGTAATTCGCTTTTGTCATATATCTGTGTCATCGTGGACATCCTTATAGTTTTGGAAATTGACATAAGGACACTAGTGTAAATAGTGGCAGAATTGCTAATCTTCTTTTCTACACCTACACAAATTGCCTCTCTTTCTTTCTCTATAGATGCTTTCAACGTTTCAACACAGATAACATTTAGATAACATTATACCACCTTGGCGTGTTGTGTATGTTTATCTGCCCCCATATCTCTTACAATCACGACTTCAGTAGTAGGTAGCTACAAGTAATACAATATAATGCAATACTATAATATTATAGTACCTACTATGGGTAGAAGTACCAATAAGTACCATCCGCATCTCTATATATTCCATATCATTTCATTCATCTTAGCCAAACCACAACAATCTTGTATCTTGTCCTGACTTTCCTATTGAGACATACAAAATTAATAGCAACGATGAATTCAGTATCATCAGTATTATTATAATGAATGCAGAAGGACGTTCGAGGTATCTTTCAATGGATGGAAACAATCATTTTTCGTGTAATAATTCATTTTCGCCGCCAATTATGACGAACGGTGTCAAAGCAACGGAGCCACCTGTCTCTATTCACTATTCAAATACGATTAATATTGCTCACTTAGTGTTTATTCGTCTAGCATTATTATTTAACTAATTTCCCCTAATTCATCCCCACCCCCACCCTTTGTTGGCAGTCATAACTCACATAACTAATGTCTATATACTTTATAATAGCTTTTAAACCTACTAGAGAATATTATGATACACATTTGCAACGACGTTTACCCACCACCCTTACATTACACATTCTCATTCTACAACAGTACACATAAAGAGTGTTCTGGTTGACAAGAAAGATAAGCTTGTATTAAGTGTATATTATCTTTGTCCTGTATACTTATCCTAATAACTATTTACCCGATCTTTACTTATAATATAAATGTATTCATTTATACGTGCACCCACGTTGGGTGGGTGTGTGTCTTTGTAGTTATAATTAGTGAATAGTTTCAGTGTAAGTCTAAATCCATATTCTTAACAGTAGTGCTATTATTACGGTTCTTAATATTATGGTAGTATAAAGCTATGTAAATATTTTAGGGCTACAGTGCGCCTTCTAAATAAAATTCATCAGTAACAGAATAGTTTCCTCCCACCCCATTCAAATCCCCACATGTAGTTTTCTTAGTTCGATAGTTTAGTAATTCTCGAGTTAACTTTTGAAGTGGACTACTTTTGCATTGTGTCTAATGTCAACCCACTCTTGTCTGTGTTGTCAATATGAATACAGAACATACGTTTTATATGAATTACTGCGAAATATTTCTCAAATTCACTGCCATTTGTATGAGGACGGTTAAATCAGCAATCATCAAGTCAAACACAACTCATCGCACTATTTTCTACATAAATATTCCTATAGTTGAGAGTGCATGTATCTAAATACTTTAAAGTAGTTTACATACAAATAACAATGCATGTAAATGTACAAATTACTTGCACTCGAATCTACTATTAAAAACGCTCTTCGTGAATATGAACGGCGCTTCATGAGTTCCGCGTGCTTTTCAGTTATTTATTCAGTTATGAATACGGAGTCAATAACTGAAAGCTGCAAATTGCAAAAAATTGTTTGCTGCTATTTTGCTCGTATCAATAAATTGTGACACACCGTCAAGCGCCATCATTTTTAACAACTTATTATCTAACACACAAGTGTGTGCTACGTTCTACACAACCCACTCGCAAGAGTCCGTAACAAAATTCTGTCTTTCTTGTCAATAAAACATTCAGTCCTGCGCCTGCAGTTCATTAGGAAATTTTTAACTGTAGTATTTGTATTAACAGCAAGGGTGTTATACTAATTAATAACCCTTGTAGCTAACCTGAAACCGTTTCTTTATGAGCTGTGTAGTAAATAAATGTATCATATATATGTAAGTTTATTTTGTATCTAATAATATATTATTTACCCAACAGTATCGTGCCAGGTTCCCTTGCATAGTGTCTCAACATGGATCTTACTTGCAAGAATTATTCTAAATTCCAGCAATACTAAGTTCATAACGTGCGAGAGTTATTAGTAGTAGGTTACATAATGAACTGTATAAACAATATGCGCAGAATAATCACATATTATTCCTAAACTAAATATATTATATACTATGTGTACCAAGTATAGGAAATTCGAAATTTCACAAGTGATCATTCTGCACAGCACATGGTCAATCGTAGACAATTAGTCAATACTATAAACTGCATTGTATTTCCATTGATTTGCATTTAGCAGCAAGATATTGCATGTATCTTGACAGCTACACTGCACACAGCCTTCGAGATAATTAAGTGACACTAATTTGAAGAATATTTAACAACAAAATATTTCACAACAGTTTAACACGCAGTTTCTTCACTTTGGTAATCGGACAGATTTTAGCCCAATTATTCCAAAATCACAAGAGTGACTCTCTATTGGCTTTTTTTTGCACATAACGATAGTTCTAATTTTATGGTTGAATATATTTATTTTACTTTTTATTATTCACCCTTTTCCCTCACCAAGTGAGCAATATCATTTCCTTATCATTTACAATGTTATTACACAACGGCTTATAATAATTATGCTTCCTAACTTTTGTCTGGTGTCATATATTATATCACTACTATATTTGGCCTCATGTCCCTCACTTCAAATTCAAGTTCAATCGACAAAGCTATCAAAATTAGTTATTGTGGCAATTTATTGTGTATATATATTGTACAGAGTTAGCAAAACTGTACTTTAGCTAGATTCTCTACCTTCTTTTGTAGAAAATCTTTACCGTATAGTATCTATCGCTTCGCCTACTCATCTGCATGTACTTTCGTAGGAACGAGTAAGTCTCAGGTTCACTGACAGATTTTATACGCAAGATAGGGAAATTACAAAATAGTAATTAAGCTAAGCAAATATAGTAAGATAACAAGTTCATCATTTCTCAACACAATATTCGATTTTCTGTACTTAATGTTCCTTAATAGATAGAAAGTATTTTTGAAGAAGTGGCTGAAGAGTTAGTTTCATTGCCTTATATTTAGTCGTAGAATATTATTAGAGATTTTATTTATCATCATAATATAAATATTTATTATAGTAGTCACATAGCTTTATTTATTTTAAATTCGAGACTGTATTCCAAATTATGCAGTCCAGCACTTTTGTCAGAACACTGACTGAATTATTCCTATTTAATAAGTACTTGTAATTATGAGTCGTTAACTCACAGCTTAAATCTTTTTCTATGTGATAATTCTAATTAGTGTGGATTTCTTGTAATGCCCTACAGGTAAAACCTTGTCAGGGCTGACTCTTGTATTGGGAGAAAGGAATTTCTAAATGACTCTGCGATTCAATACCGGTGCTGGAATTCATGATGCCAGCGGTTAAAGTCAATGTGAAAAACCACAATGGACCCCGTGGCCAGTCCAGCCAACAAGAATCTAAAAACAAGAAAATAAAAAATAGATTCCAACTCATTTTAATATTGCCGACTTTTAAATCTTGCAGGAATAGTAATCCAACTCTGATATTCGTACCTGTGATCATGAGAAAGAGCTAAAGAGCGGACAGCACTGTCGCAAGCAGGAAATGCGTACAAAAGAGCAAGAGAGAATGTTCGCCAGACTTCAACAATTCCCTTGTCTCCTCCAGTAATCAAGTACTCTCCATCACGACTCAAAAGCATACACTAAAACATACACATATATTGTTATTGATATCGTTCTCATACACCATATACATACAAATTCTTATAAATATAAATGCTATTTCTTATGATTGTATCCTTATAAACCATATACACAATATTTAAAATCATGTTGATCTTTTTCAAAATTAATCTGCGCTTACATGTATGCTGTCGTGATGTGTTTGATGTCTCAGTCGTCTTCCATTCATTGTGAATGCAGCCACATTGCCTTTCTCATAACCCACCACCACAATTCCTTCTCTCGACATTGCCACATTTTCGGGGCCCTTGAACCCTGTTGGGGGCTCAAGAGTTCTTAACAAGTCTCCAAACGTTGTGTGAACTAAAACTGGTCCCACTAAAAGAATAAGGTATACAAAATTAATGACAAAATCAAAATACATGAATAGTGAAAATGAATCACATTTTATGCTATATAAATATTTATACCTTCCGAAGAACTGACGACTAGACCCAATTCAGCAGAAATCACCAAAGCGGTAACGGGAGTGTCGTGTCCCGTGAGAGTAGCTCGAGGAGATGGATGGTCTCCGTCACCCACAATGGCTTGACAACGGGCATTCCAATGCCACAGCAAGACAGTACAATCAGCTGAGCCTGAAGCGATGTAACAATCTGACGTAATGTTGCACTCTGATCGACCCAAGCAGGTCACCACTCCAAAGTGGCCAAAAATTATTTGCACAATTTTCGCTAAATTTAAAAAATTGAACAAAGTCAATTAATTTCTCGCCAAAATCTTCGCGTTATAGACAGATTTTGGTGGGGAGAAGTAGCACGTTTTAGTAATTGCTTACCAGTTTCAGTGGAAAATACACGGAAACTATGATCCCAAAAACCACACGCGATAAGAAACTTCGAGTCGACGGTAGTGACGAAGCAATTTGTCCTCATTTTGACTTTTTGGCTAAAGTTGTCTCCCAAATGTCTCTTTGGCAAATGATTATTCACTTGAGACAATACGGGGTCCATAATCAATGGCAAATTTGAAGCAATATTTGAACTAGTTTCAGCAAAACTTGGCGAATGCATCGATGCTAAAAACACATTTTCGATATATTTTAGAAAACAAAAATTGTCAGAAGGTTAAGAAACACAGTGATGAAGGCGATGCATACCAGAATATGAAGAATTCCATTTGTTGACCGCAAAGTTTTGACTGGTTGTGACAGTGACAACAGAAGGTTGTGGCAACTGAGGGTAGCTATTGGCAGAAATGTGACAGATGGGTGAATTGGACATGAACTTCATTACCATACATACATCATCTGGGACAGTTGAAAACATCATCGGAGACTGCAAAATACAAAAAATAATTAAATCTTTTTTCCTGATTAACCATTGCTAAAAGTGTGGACTTAAAACTTAAAACTGCTACATGCAAAATGAAAATACAATACTCGAACAATCATTCAAATAAAATATAGATTTCCATTTTTGCAATATGGTTAATGACATATTATAGTAATAAAATTATGGAAACTAAAATAAGTGTAATTATTATTTTATCAATGTGCTAACAATCAAAACTATGTCAAATTAAAAAAAAACACAAGACTTCAGGCATAGGGCATTGAGGTGACTGAACATGGATGCAACAACAGAAAAGAAGAACAAAGACAACTGAGTAAGTGGCAGCGGTATTTATCGTTAGGTGGCGAGTACAAGCACAAAACTTGAGTCGTACCAAATGCATTGCAGAACTTCTTGGTGGATGAGGTTCCATCAGCAACTGAGATGGAGTTTGGCCAAAGTTTCTTATTTGGTTCTCGATTGCCTGTGTATTACATAAATAATGATAATATAAATAGTTAAATACCATTAAATCACTTTACTAAAATTACATACTAAAATACATCAATTAAAAAATATTGTCCGTTACAATGAATACAGCTTATTTAATTTCATAAATACCTCCAGCATGATGGGATCATTGATGGACTCCAGATCCACGCTTCCTTCATAAGTCAAATAATAAAAGACATTCGTAGCTCGAAGGGCTTCCGGTCCTGAAAATGCCCAAAAAATCCCAATCAAAATTATAACAAGTGACACACAGGGAGAATAATAGTTGTGCGCAACACAAAAATAAACTTTCCATGACATTTACAAAGTCGTCATAAATCCTGTCTGACATTACATTTCTTTCCTACATTCCTTCTTACTTTTCTACTTCATTTGTATACAACTACACTGCATTTCACTAATAACCCAGAAGCATTTCACAAGTCACACAAAAAGTGTAAGTTTATGTTTTCCCGTAGCATAGCGAACGAATTGCTGGTTCATTCATAATTAGCTAGCACTTAAGTTCACTCACACGAACTGCTTTGTTACTCTGACTCCTTCCTACAAGTTCATTCATAAAAGAGTCTCTGAGAAATGTTAATAGAGACATTTCTCGTACGAGACGACAAAAATGGAACTCTTGACTTGACTTCAAAATTAGTTTCAGCTGCGACAGTCGAGTGAGAGTCAGTCATGTGTGGTCGCTCCACCGATTTCCTAATCCCCTTCCTTCCGAAATTCATTTACACGCACAGAATGCACACTCCAAATACTTTTACTCACATATCCAATCCACTTAGATGCTCTATGAATCCTATTCTATCCTTCACATCGCAGGGTCCAGTCTGTTCCTTAGTTAATTGCTGGTGTAATGAGCAAGAAATATGAAACCAAACTATGAATGACCCATCCCTATTTATGTAGCTAATTTTTATGCACAAAGCAACTTAACCCTCTTTCACAGTTTCTTTAATTATCAGCCCCAGTCCTCCCTTTTACCAAGTTTCTCAAGTAATATTTTTTAATGAATTACTAGCATTATTTACAATGTCGCATGCCTCACAACACATTCACATACACCTTGTACAAAATATTTATAAATTAACCAAAGGAAGGGATATAAATATAATTAGCTATCTATTTTTTTAAAATATATGTAAAGGAGATATCTTTTGGATGCCTTTATTTTTCAGAGACGACAAGCAGGAGAGCAGGACCAATTCGTAACCAAATTGCTCAGAAAAAGACAATTCCTTCGCACACAATTAAATGAAATGCAAATGCGCCAATGTAAATGGTACACGTACGGAAATTGATGGCTACAGCACAAGACACCCCGCAGATTGCACAAAAACGTCTGCATTGTTGTTAGTGAAACGTGCGGCTATTTTCTTACAACGATAACATTTAAACGTGAACCTACGTATATAAATGGGTCTTTTGGCAAAAGATGAAGGGGAAGGCACGTGATGTGCTTCGGGCTCAAGGCATTAACTGGGTGGTCAATCTAATCAACGCATTTCATATATACAGACACCAGGAACACAAATGAAAGTTGAAAAGCAAATAAATGAATTACAGATTGATATGAAACTCAGTGGTGACCCATTGTTTGCCAAAACTAAACACAAATGAAACCATTAAACATAAATTATATTCCAACCATGTGCCATTCAATTATCAACCGTAGAATGAAACAGACAGAGTGCAAAAGAAAAACCTCATTTATGAGTACACCTGCCAAACGCAATGGTCACATAACTTTAAGATCTCCCAATACTTATTACATCGACAACAGCAAGAAATGAGCGTCATTTTAGAATGAAAGAATTTAATAATCTTTCGCGAAAAAACGGCTAAAGTCTTCGTGTCACCATTTACATAGGAACTCGAATTAATTCAAAATAATTCAAATCAAAAAGAAAGACCACAAAATTATGCAGAAAAATTTAACATTAATATTACATACTAGACTGATTTTTGAATTTCTGAGCTTATGAGCAGAATAAAACTCGATTATATACATTAAACAAGAAATTGTTGACTTCTACTAAATATGGAATAATCATAGAGATGTATTGCAACATTAAAAATAAGTATATCGTGCTTACTTTTACAGTAATTTACATAAATACAAACAATAAAGGGACTATTAAGGGACAAGATAAAAGAAGAAAGGCAAGTTATGAAAATGGATTTAAGACTGCGGATCTGTAAGATCAGAACAGAACAATGGAATTCAAAATAATTCTTCGCCCGCCTAGAAAAAATTCTATGAAATATAATTAGGTATATCATTGTAATATAAAACATATTCAAGATTTTCGGTTATATTATAAAAAATACTATTGAAGCATACTACACAAAGTTATAGGTAAAATAAAAAAAAACATGCGAGAGACATTGGTTCGGAAGAAAAATCGATAGAGCTGAAGAGGGGAAATCCTCATTCACCTCGGATTTTCTACCAGCATCAGCAAAAGTCAGAAAGAAAAAAACAACGAGAAACATCTCTTGTGCACAAAAGCTTTTTCCAAAAACTAAAATCCAGCAATAGATATCCTGATTCATTTTTTTAGTATTAAGCTGAAACTAAACTTTCATGTCTGGTTTTATCACATCTGTATTAAAAAACAGCAAAAACCTGGAATAGAGATATGTACAGTTCATATATATGTACATATTCTACAAATAAGAAGAGAAGGTTTAGAAACATTGATATGGATTAAGATGTATGTACAAAACTAAATAATATAGGTATGTAATAACATCCAAAGTCATAATTCAATTGAACAATCGCATACAATTCACACGTTTCTTATAATAATCAGAAATAGTAATTTGTATCACTCATTATTGTTCATTATTTGTGATTTTGTGGAACTTTGCGAACAAAAAATGGGAAACACCTCAATATGAATGAGAATGCCTAGTTGACAATGGCTGAATAACATAATATAAAAGAATTATTGGTAAGAGTGATAATTGCAGCCCATATTGTGACGTTCCGTTGGAGATATTTGCACATACATTAAACACACTTGCATTACTGTACGACTGCTATTAGATGATCGACATAAAATATAATGTTTCGTATGAGAAGAAAAAAGTGCATTTTACTTCCATTCCATTTTACAGCCTTTCCATCTTCACAGATAGATCGATCTATGTCTTGTACATTTCGGAGGAATCTTTTCGCTTAGAAAGACGACCCTTGAAACAGAGACTGCTACGGGTACGGGCTGCACGGAAATAAGCTGTCGCATTCGGTTTGGCCAAATGCATCTTAGCAACATCCCATGGGATGGACTGTATTTCTACTGCTGCTCGAGAGATTTTTCCTTTCCTCCGTCGTCCTCGCACTCCCGCACTCTTTCTCAACTACCCACTGTTTCAAAAACTCTTCTGCATTCCCCTTCATTTTTCTTGCCACATGCTCTTTGCCAAAACTTCCCTTTACAAAAGACTACAAAAACCTGGCTTGAAAAAACTCCAGACAACTGATTTAAGTGGTAAATAGTAAATACAAATCAAATGCAGTCGTGTCCTCTACCAGCAAACTAATTACCAAAGCTACAAGTACCAAAAACACAGTTCCACACGGAGACGGTATTTCCAATGCATTTATTTCGTTTACATTTTTCAGTTTCCCTTATGGTCCGCATTACAACAACACACTCGACTCATAATTCATCTCATCTCGCGTCTGCTGACAACTAGGGAAGAGATGAGACTGGTTATGACTCCTATGACTCAGTCTAAGTAGCTATGTGAAACGATACAACCCTATAGAATTTAAATGCATACACCATCGTGCACACCTTGTGCGTACTCACGGTTCATAAGAGTGGAAAAGACATAACTACATACAGATATAAAATATTGCCTTTAAAAGGACTAATCTACCATAGAAGGCTACAGCGATGGCAACTCACTAGGATTTTTTTGATTTGCAAACTTATATATTACAATGTGCCATCCCATAGTTAAGCGTATTGTACAATTATAAAAATATTATTAAAATTAAAAAAAAATTAAATTAAAAACATTATTAAAATAATGCTAATACTTGAGTAAATAGGGATGTTAATGAAATTTGACTCACCTCTTTGTTTGTAGCCAAAAATAAGATCGATCCACTGATGTAGCTGGCAGGAAACGATTTCCGATTCTAAGGCCTGTAAATCAAAGGAGAAAAAAGAGACATAGGTATTATTAGTATGAGGCAGGTTAAGAAGAGAAACCGCTTTTAATTACAAAATACACTTTATTTTTTTCCGCAATGAATTCCACAACCACATACTCAGCTCATCGCAGAGTAAACTGCATATAAACATCGTTTCATTCCAAACAAGTGTATGTGTATTAGACAATAATATATTAAAGAATGGCACGCAGTGCTCACGCCATGTAATTTCAATTTTCATCACTCAATCGAATTGAATGTTGGACGTGAGCCAGCGACAAACTCAAGTGATGCTAGCTAACTTGTTGTTTCTACCTCTGTGAATTACAATTTATTATTATTAGGAGTAGCAGTACCTACCCGGCAGTGCAATTCATATTCATGTACTATAGTGTTGTAGTTTCTTACCATGCGATGGATGCGAACAAATTCTTCAGGCGTAGAAGACCACGGAGGCAACTGGACGTGATCAACTTCTTTGCCATCTTCTTGCGCCCCCAGTTTATAACGATGATTGTTCACAAACATCTCGGGCAGATAAAATAACTCAGGTATCAATTCCTGCAAGCAAATTTATTCCATGTCATATTAACATTCGCACAAACAAGTCTTTCCCACACACATTTGTCAACATGCAGTAATATACATGAACAATTCATTCAGAACTTTTCTTACTTTCACATCCGAAGTATCTCGCTGACAATTTTTCCAACCCAGGGAAATCGAATAGAAGAGTCTATTGGGATGATCGAACTTACCACCTTGCAGAGCAAGAAACATGGTGGTAAACGGCTCCTACAAAAATACAAAAACATCTTCACAACATGAAAACAATGCAGCTATTCCAAACGTTATTAATGACGTTGCATGTCATTTTCCCATGAGTATACACTCGTATGTAGTCGAGTGTGGCGATCAAAACATTTCTCGCAACTTCTAATTCCAACAATTAATCATTCTCATATACTAAGTTAATTTACAACAAAACTCAAGTATTAGAGAGACAGGAAAAATTAAGACACTTTGAGATAATCGCAAATGACAAAGAACTGAGTACCTTCAAGAATTTTTTTAAATCGTAATTTCATAAATCTTTTTCATTGTAGAAACTATGTAATGATAGTTAATATAAAAAAACAGTTACAGAAGTGTATACAAAATGAAATTTGAGAGTCGGTATTCCACTCGATGTTTGCATTTTGAATTAGGAAAGCTGAAAGCGAAGGAGGAAGATTGTTTTAGTTTTTCACATACCAATCTCAATAGCCAGTTGAGTGTAAATGCGGCCGTGGAGTAATGAGAACCGTAATGGAAAGGGGGAATGCTCTCATGTTCCCAGCTGTTATATCTTTCCTCGAAATAAGCCCGTCGACTCGGATTTAACGCTCCAACCGGCTGAAAAAAGACAGTATCATTTTTTATACCTTCTCTGCAACTTCTCTTCTAAGACACTTCCACCCAAGACCTTTTTAAGCCTTAAACATACATTTGTCTACAGAGGGTATATATAATAAAAATATAACACCATAGTACATGCGTACACCATGTACCTAACTGTAAATTGTAAGTATCCGTTAAACCCTAAACTTGTCAACTTCTCCAAAAATAAGTGACAAAGTCCATTGCATAATAAATAATCACTAAAAAGGCATAACTCTATAGACACATTCTTTTTACATTGAAAGTGAAAATAAAAATTCAAATTGATTTATTATAATATGAAAATCAAGTATATTAGTCATGGTAATGGAAAACTAAAGCGAATTTAATTCATTTCCATTTGTCGTAGCAACTAGCATTTTTAGTATAATAAACCAAAACAAATGTTACACGTGCAAAAAGAAATTTGAAAATCTCCAACAGATTAATAAACGAATTTAAACAATAAAGTTTGTCACCGAAAGCTCGTTAAAAGTTAAATAAAAGTCTATCGTTTTAATCAAAAATTCTCTACCTCGAGTACCAAGAATTATATTCATCATAATAAACGTTTTATATTTTATGCATGATTGTAATGCTAAGATGCAAATCGACAATATTAAGGGTAGGAGTGTAATTGTGGATTTTTTCATGAATATTCAAGACAGATAATCCAATAATAAAACAACATGGTCATAAACACAGAATGCATTGAAAAACCACTCATACTTCAATGGCAAATAAATCGAAGTTCTTTGCTAAGTTTACATGTAAGAAGCGAAAGATAAAATTGAGTTATTGAAAATAAGAGATTTTATGTAGACCGTAAAGTTGAAGATTTTAGATGAACTCACCTTGGACAAATCTCTGTAATTACTGGACAGGCCCAAGTCCAACTCCTTGGAATCATAATTAGTCAAAATCCACGGGAAAACTGGATACTGATTCAAGTCATTGTAAGTTCGACCTGTTTTCAAGCCAATTAAACATGACAATTAAATCCAATCAGAGAAAACTTCATCTTGCAAGATTACTACTTGGCCATCTTCATTACTTACTACCATTATGATTATCTTCATCACTCATCAGACTAACTTAACATGCTAATTTACTCCTGAACCCAATCAACGTCCTCGTCCAAGCTCAGCTCAACGCACCTACCGTCACTAACCATCGCAACATAAAAGCTACCTGCAAACCATCCCTCATCCACTTCATGCTCCTCCACACAATACAACAAATACGCAGACTTCCAGGCGGCTACACAGAATTGCATCTCATATCTTGCTCCCCCTCATCATCATCATCTCTTCTAATAATTACACGCAACCACCTATTTCAATCCCTGTCTTTCGCCCATGAATTATGGGACACTACTCCCTTCCGACACTCACCGACACTCTCCACTCAAACACAAAAAGCGTCTCTAGCAATTCTTAGGGGGTCAAATCCTAAACTTTTGCAAATATCTAAACCCCCTTTTGAGAAAATCAATTAAGATCTAGTTCCTCTTCCTAATTGAATGAGAATGTGATTCCCCCCTTAAATACGACACTGAAACTATCAATTCAGTTAAATTGAAACGCAGAAGAATACTTGAATTTAAAAAAATGTACGCTTCTTGTAAATTTAGTATAATGAATACATTTTGCCTCATAAACATACCTACCAAGTTTAAATAAAAAATATTAACCTAACGATTTTTATCCCCATGCATTTTTAAAATATAGCTCTTTTCTTAATATAAGTCTGCATGATGTCAAAAGGTTTCAAACTAGTTTTACCTGCAATGGTATTAAGGAACATCAAATACTCGAAATTCGATATTTCTCTTCTTTGCCACTTTTGTGTCATATTGGAAGCCCGCATCAGTTGTCTCGGTGACATCATAGAAGCTCGTCTAAAACAAAAATAATATGGTCAATGTACATGGCATGTTGTATTATAGGCTACTTGCTAAGCCATATGCCTTCAAGGATTATTTTCACAACATACTCAAATTAAGCATTTTAAGGTAGTGTCATGTTAGATACAAAATTCAATCCATCTTTTTTGCAGTTGACTGAGTTCCTTAACTCAAAGTCAAGTTCATATAATATATAAAAAAAATTCCTAATGGTTATAATTTATAATAGATAGAACTACATTGTAACCATTAGGAATAGCATCTCAAGACCACTCCAAGTAGTTACGTAGACATAATACTACACAATGATTTTAAACATGTAAAACCAGACGACGTCTTAAAATAAAAAGGTTTACAAAATCAAGTTTCAGTTCACTTGAAGATTAAACATGAAAAGAGTCAATTACATTATTTCAAAGGGTAAAAACATTATTTCAACCCAAAAGCAATTGGGTTAGGTCACCCCGCTACGTGAGACGGATTATTATCCATGTTAGCGTCTCTAATTTCATTTGCAAGCTTTCTATACATCATAAATAGCCATGGAATAAGTCGGTACTATTAAAATTAACTGATGAGAAGAAGTGTAATCCGTGTCAGTCAGTATTTATTTACATCTCAAAGCTTTTTCTTTAGTGTGTAGTATCAATTCTTGTTTCGGTATCCGCCACATTAGAGTATAACACACTCTCTGCATAATGATAAGAAATAAAAGAAGCAGTCATGCGTTATTGTTCTCTAAACTGTGAATTATCTTAAAAAATATAATACAAAAATATAAGTTTACTAGCAAATTATCGCACATTCTCCACTCGGTAAATTGTGGGCATGCATGATATCAGACCAGTCTAGCAGACCTCACTCTATTTCATAATTCAAAATTATTTCAATTTAAATTTTTCTCCATTGTCACAACAGATTACAGATAATTCGTGACAAATTTGTAAAAATTAACTTTCTATATTAAAAAAATAACTTGCAATAATATGCAACGGAAAAAGAAACTTCAACATGAACTAAACTACAAATCTTTTCGATTTTGTCATGCATGAGCAGAAAGTCAAATCCGATTATGTTTAAGCTCATAGTGAAGGACAGAATGTGAAATAAATCTGCCTGTACTTTGTACCATGTACCAGCTAGCTGTAATGTAAAGCAATGAATACACGAATACACAGCTCGGACCAAGTCTTTCTACTTATTATTCCCTTAAACAAAAAATTGATTCGAAATCATTGAAATATGCAGTGTCATAGAAAACTGTATACTTCCACTCCAAGTACAATGAAATCAAAATTAACTATTTCTTGAAAGTGACAGGAAAAATAGCTCCAAGTGTAATAAATGTGACTAGTGCATATTACATGAATATCCCAACATATAATTTGTAAATCTATGCTTAATTTATTTTATTTTAATTGCAAATATATATCTGAAATGGTAGTTCAAGATATCCTACGAGATTTAATGAAATAAAGTAGGTATTATAGGTAAGTATAGAGTTCCCTTTTGACAATTCTTATTGTAGCCTCAGGCTTTCCAATTGCAATGATTTGTGATTAAGAAATGTTGTGAAAAACAAGGAAGAAGTTACAAGCCCGTCCCGTACTTGGATCTAATAAACGACAAACACATTGAGGCAGCTACACCGATGCCATAATGCCAAGTGCAAGTGTGGAGTGAGAGAGTTGTTGTTGGGCAAGGAGAGAGGAGCACTTAATTCTGAAAGCCCCTTCTTGTTACAATGCAGTGGAGTAAATCAGCTTAAAAACCTCATCTCTCCATCATCATCATCATCAACAACAACAATATCAGGAATGAGAGAATTAAATCCTGAGCAAAGAGCAGCATCCGACTGAATGCATGCACCTTGTGCCCGTGTCTTGTACAAGTACAAATATAAGTACATCCAGAAACAACAGAAAACACTCCTAATTATGGTGATGAAGAAGATAAGTTGGTGAGCCCCATCCGAAGCGCATGTCAATCACGATTAAATTAAGTCAGATTGCATATATTCATTCCTACAACTGCATCTACTATTTTCATCACTCTCTCATTTATTTATCTCCCTTTCTCCATCTAACTAAATACCCAGCGCACATACCTAGGAAACAAACAAAATAAACATCCACATCCAAAAAAATCCACACAACTTACATTTTAAATAAATAAATCTAGCTTTGCGTACGTGCATGCAACATCAACAGAAAAACATTGCTGTAATTCTGATCGATTCAATAAATAAGTTATACGTATTTTTATATTCTCACTACATTACACTGTACATAACATTGAGTATTATATCAATGCATTACTTTACATTAGATACATATACAAATATACATATAAACAGATAGTCATTAATGAATCATGTTATCATGTACCTTCATAAATGGGTTAATGAAGCCCTTGTATAAAATATCTGCAGTTAATACATTTGTATACTATAGGTTACACCTATCAACTTATTCTTCACCTAGGTATAGAATATTAATCGTTGCAGAAATGGAAATATCAATTTTCAATTATGTAAAATGGGATGCACTATGGCTACATTCAGTGAATAACCATAATAAGTAACTTATTTTTTGTACACTTGAGTACAAAAATCTCATGTTTCACTAAAACTTTTTATACATGTTGGTTGAGACAGAGAAGATTGTAGAACAACATTTTTGAAAGCATGATTCTACTGCTTCTATTGTACAGCTGTAACTGTCACTTATGAAAAGACGAAGCCCTTGTATCAAATTTCATTGTCTTTTGTCCTGTTTCTCAACCTGTTTGGTCAGAGCATCATTAGCCCACTCAAAACAATCAAATATGAAATTCTAACCGAAAATCACCTATGACCTTCTCGTTATGCTAATACAAAGACAGCATGAAACTCATCCACGGTGACTCCTGCCTAGGATTTAGATCTTACTTTATTAAACTAATTGTAATTGAACGCCACAAACTATAACTATAGTATAGCTATTCTCAACCTCCATCACTGTCAGTGTCAGATTCATCTAATCATCGATAAAAGCAGAATATTGAACCTTTTGGTTATTTATGCAAATCACATACCTGAGTTGATAATAACAAATATACAAGCCACATTATAAAAAAACAGTAGGCATATGCAATTATATAAATATTTGCGTAACTACCATGTTCCGGTAGGTACAACAAAATATCTGCAGGTCAACAACATGTGCGAAGTATAGTGTTCCTTCTTCAGAAGGTTTCCGTTTGTCCAAAGACATTAAGGGTGAATGATAGTCAGAATAATCACTTACAAGACATTTTGTGGCATACTCTGTTTAATTACAACTACTTCCTCTAATACGTTATTAATGTATTTCACAGTACATCCCTTTTAAATTGCTTCTTGGTATCTCAACCTTATTTTTCATTATGCCCTTAAGCCTGATTGCGCTCCCAAGCTCCTTTCCACACAGGAACATGTCAAGCAAATCAAGCTACAAGCAAAAACCGGAATTCTGATAATTGCTGCTTATGGCACGACACCTGATATCTGTCACTATTACAAATTAACACCAAACTTTAGACTCAGCACAGTGCAAATGTTTTACATCGTGTTATTATTGTTGCTGCCTAATTTGCTCATTCTTTACAAGATACTCACAAAATAAGTAAATCGTTTGCTAGTAAGTAGATTCTAATTACAATGCACAATCACAATAAACGTTGGCAAGTCAAAATGACCTATTTATAAAAGGTCACCTTCGTCAGATGTGGTATCTTAAAACTCAAATAATATTTTCATCAGTTTATCGGCCGTCAATAAAAAGACGTATAAGCTTGCTAATTCTAAATAAACATAATAACACGTGCTTGTAACACAAATATATATACATCAAACATTTGTACATAAACATTTGCATCAAAATTTTTAGTTTTATCGTTCAAGAGTCATAAAAAAGCAAGCAACAAAACAGCCGACCGCCTCCTCTTTACATCAAGATACTTTGTGTTCACCACATACCTGTATATGCTTGCAATAAAATTAGAAATTTACACAAACAATACCATGAGGTCAGTTCACATGCAATTGTTCAAGATACGTACAGTATCTTGACATAATGAAATGTTTAATTCTCATGTCAAGGAATTCTCTATTTACGATGGAAATCACATTGCAAATGTAAACGCATTTTCTATTCATTACGATTTGATAAAGAACACTCGATATTTGAAAACAAACACGAACTCCTAATCTATAACAAAATAAAAGGAGGAAACAAACAAGCAAAAATTTCTCTACAAATGACTCAGAATGTTTTCCAACATTATGTCTATTTTCGTCGTATTATGATTGCAGTACTGGAAGTAATCGGCAATAATAATGATTGATTGGACTTGGAATCAGGAAAGGAGTACCCTAAAAGAGGGTCACACAAATTTCCGTCTCATTCGACTCACTCGGGGGACCCATTCCAATTTGTCTTTGTGACAGATCCTACTGTCTTCCTGCCTCCCCTTAAACTTCATTAAAAATTCATGTAATCCTTCTTGGTCACAATATCACAAACAAATTCACTTTGTCTTTGATATTACAAGGCGACCATGACTCCCGCTACTGGACATTATTACGATGCTATTCGCAGAATACCAATTTTAGCTCTGCAGGATATTCCGCCAAACAAATTACTACCATTCAATCATTTTCCTTTGAATGAAACAACATTTATTTCTTCCGACTACACCTTGTTCTTGTAACCTCTTTCGAAATCTCCTGTGATCCTCAACGCCTTCACAAAAACACTCATTTCCATATTTTAACATAACCTAACCAAAGCCGGACAACCTTAAATACCTT
This sequence comes from Pogonognathellus longicornis, assembly GCA_034694085.1. Lineage (NCBI taxonomy): Eukaryota > Metazoa > Arthropoda > Collembola > Entomobryomorpha > Tomoceridae > Pogonognathellus > Pogonognathellus longicornis. Next base: position 32,840 of record JAQFYB010001135.1, read on the forward strand.
ACCCCTTAAGAAATCACTAAACCTATTTACTTGGCATTTACATTGCATCTACAAATTATAAAAATGCTTACACCAACAGACTAGACATAAATGTACATGAGACGTTTTTTCAATGTTGCAGTATAAATTTAAAACAATGGAATGAGACGCATAAAACTGTCCTCCTTCAACTATAGAAAGAAAACTGAAAATAAAGTTGACAATAATGTGATAAAAATTCTCCAGTATAATTTTATTTCTCCCATGTACAACATAAAAATAAGTTGAGTCTATTTACTGCCATATAAAACGACAGGTTTATAATTTCTCATTCCATGTGCAATTTTATAGTTTAGCTTCCAAGACTCATTTGTACCTAAACGTATTTTTTCATTAAATAATATCAGTGCTAGGTCGTGTGTATATTTACAATTAATGACTGAGATACTGATACAGGTACTTGCCCACTAACTTGCATTATTACCTAACCCTATTAAATATACCTACCATGGCTAAACATATCTCTCTTAAATGCACATAGTGTACATATGTATGAACAGAATAGAGGATGCCTACTATTCATACATGCATACATACACGTATGTATGGCATACAATTATAGAAGCGCACATTAAGCCATATATAGACAAAAAGTAAGGATATAAATATAACTACATGTGGCTTGCACATTAGAAAACCACAAAGAGCACTAAAGCTTGTCTTGACTAATAAGCCTACATGCACACAACAACAAGAATAATTAATCCGTTTCATTTTTTCCACAAAAGTTGCCTCGTCAAGTCAAGTCAAGCAAGTTGCATTTGCTTGCTATAAGAAACTAACATAATAGTATAAGTATTTGTGTACGAGAAGAAGTAGAGTGTCCAGTGTTGGTATTAGGTGTGTTGTATTTTGTGAGACGGATAAGAAACATTTCTCAGCTCAGAGCTAGGGCACGTATGGACAAAGTGTAGTACTATGTTACATGTACGTCGTCGAGTTGTTGTGTAATTTCCTGTCTTCGCCTCCTGCCCCTCAGTTTAACAAGAGTTCACATCCCATCACTTAAATTGGCACGATCCGACGAAAAGATGAAATGATATGTGAAGACTATACATAACACCATACTCCTCTCTCTCTCTGACTACCACGTATTATTCGCTACACATACATACACCATTCTCTACATACACAGACATACATAACATGAGGAACGAGGAATAATGCTATGTTGATGTATCAACTTTATGACAGCCAGCCACAAAACCAACCTCCTTCAACTCACTCTGCACTCAATAACTAAAACTCTCCTATTCTTACTCCACACGTTTCCAGCTTACTAAATGCATTTTAAATGCTCCTTTACGCCACCAACTATCAACAGAGTGTTTACTGTAAACACTCAAACCGCTCCTACCTTCTTCACTAGTACATACAACCGACAACCAACAAAAATGTTTTACCTATACGTAATACGATATTCGGCATCTTCTAACATTCTAACTACACTGCGAGAAATGCATACGGGCATAACCATTTGCCATATGGCATATATAGTGCATCGTCGTGTAAAATGTTCATCGTCCAATACAGATATTATAATTTTGCCAATCTACTGTGTTATTACTCTAATATGTACAATTGTATACGTTTACTGGTGGTTTTTAGCTACAAGGCACATGAATATGCATAATGATATGTAAGTGTATAATAATAATTGATTAGCTAGGTCCACTATGCATAAAACATCGTTGATTTTGGAACCGTAGATTGTCAGATTAATAGCAGTAGCTATGTATTTAAGGGCATGCAGGTATATAGATAAAAAGTGTGGTAAGCAAATAATATCTCAAACTCGATACGAATATTAATGGTCATCGAAAAAAACGGAGTTCTAATCAGATCATGAAATGAAGGCATTGTGTTCACTTGGAGGCTAATTGTAACAACATGTTACAATTTCTAACTAACATAAATGCGCAAAGTAAACTTTCGGAAAAGAGAGCTACTCCACTTGCATATAAAATGCCCATTAGAAAACCCACAAGGTACTTAGTACTTACTCCGTATCTGTTTACTGTGACGCTCAACTCAGTTCATCACAATTAATTCACTGGTGCCTGTCGAGTCGCTCAAACGATGAGGTACTAGCAGCTATCAGAGTTTGCAACATGAATTGCTCATTTTGAAAGTTGCAGAGTTATAATGTGTAGAGCGCTGCTAGTGTAAGTGTCTTGTAATTCAAGCTTTTACATTACATAGGAAATGCTGCTGTTGCAATTGCAACAGGAGTCTCAAAGACACACAGTCTCATCGACGAGCACATCTGTCAATCGTAATTTGTAACTTGTAGTTGAGACGGATGACTCTTTGTTTACACTAAAAGTACTTGTTTGCTTTTAGCCAGAAAGGAATCTACGGGAGAACAAGTGCCAAGTGTGCAGAGCAGCTACTCACAAAAGTACATGGAAGATGCAATGCATGATATTATTATAATTTCATGTTTACTTCTTCGGCTACTTATTCTTAGCTTCCTCTGTCAATACAAGACACAAGACAGGTAAACAATAGCTGTGCAATAAATACACCGGGACATCATGTCAGGAAAAGGAAACCAGTCTTTCTGTTTTTAATTTAGGTCGTCACATGATGAATACTTAAGTGTAAGTGACGACCACCATTAATAATGTGTAACGTTGGAGGCCTATATTATGAGGCTAGATATTATATGCACATGATCCACTATCAGATTACATAAATTAATTACAAGACCATTTCAAATATTCCTTTTCCGCATTATACGCACTAATCGTGGACTACATCTTATATACTCATCGCACTATTCACATTAACAAACTTTACGCTTAAAATTTGGTATATTAACATCGTGAGAGTAAACTTTTCAAATTATTCTCAAACGGTATGTTTGTGGAAAATTTTTATCATAGTTTTATAAAAATTTAAATGAAATCCATAAAATCCGTATGCATATTACTTTATAATATAAAAAGAAACGTCGATTTGAAAAATAAAATGCCGATAGTTACTAAATAATATTGTAGGCTACCTTAAGCTTTTAACATGGATATTATAAAAGGTATTATAAACTATTTCAAGAGTTATGGTTAGTACCTTGTTTGAGGAATCCCGTACTTGATACCGACACCAACACGAGGAAGTGCCTTGATAACTTTTTTGACAGTCGCTTGGTCGGGAAAGGAAAACATCACGGAGGCTGAAAAAAGAAGAAAAATGAATTATAGCATACCATCAGTGACACACTTTATTTTTGACTAACTACCTACTAAAATCGTCCAAACTTACAGTTTAGTAATACAAATCACTATGTAAATAACACTCTATTCAGTGACAAAATATATCTAAGAACAAAATATTTTTAACTACGGATACAGAGCTGATTTAATGTATAAATGTAACACGCGTATTTCTTGACTGTGTATGGCCTAAAGTTTAAACAAACATATCCACAATAAAAATAAAATAACTGAGGATAAATTTATTGATTTCAAAATATAATAGATAGGCAGGGGGTGGAGATACAGGCTCCTTTCCGTGTCCCCAAAAACTCTCGAAAAACCCTAAGTCAAATACATGGGGAACTTTGACCTAGAATTTCTAATTTTTAAGAGTAGAAGTTGTTAGAGCAAGAAAACTTAGCTGAAGGGTCAATACATTTAAAATTTCAAAAATTCCATTTACCAAT
>JAQFYB010001136.1:0-36532 GCA_034694085.1 Pogonognathellus longicornis
GTTAGCACACATATTTCATAATTAAGTTAGTTAATATGATATGGTTACAGCCAGAAGCTGTAGATTCAGAAAATTATTCGTTTCGTATTTCATTAATAAATCACAAATTACAACGAAAAACTTACAGAACTATCATCGTCTGCCATGTCGGCAGATTCCAATCTTTCTTTTTTAGCCTTAGGTGTGTTTTTAGAATTCGGCTTTCTGGACGAATCGCTTTCATCTGCATCACCATCCGATTCACTGTGATCCTTTTTACTTTCAATATCCGACATGGCATCAGAATATTCATCACCCGACTCGTTTCCAGCTTGCTTTTCACTCTTATCTTTGACACTGTTTGTCACTACACTAGGTTCCTCCGTCAATTTTGGTTTTTCTGTTTCTTTAACAGCCGAAACAACAGGAGTTTCTTTTGATGCTTCTCGTGTACTTTTTTCCTCTTTATTATTTTCAGGTTCAACTGTGTCTTTAGAATCTACCGGCAACACAGATTCTTCTGCTTTCGTTAGTGCTGATGCAAGGCCACCCCTACTTCGTAGGTTGGGAGTTTTGATTTCTGTACTGGGAATTGGTTTGGTGGGTGACTTTTTACTAGTTGGGTGACGACTACTATGCACAGCTTTACCAGTTTTCTTCGATGCATTCACAGTCGTATGACGTCTACGTTTAGTAGGTGTAGTTGAGGCCATACTTATATCTTCTTTTTCTTTAGTTAACGATGGTGTGCTTTTTCTTGAGTAGGGAAGGTCTTCAATCTTTAGACCAGTCTCTTCGCTCAATCTCCTAGTAACTCTAATAGAAGATCCAGCGGCAGTCTTAAGTTTTATTTTCTCTCCTTTCTCATTTTCTACCACAGTAACCACCAACTGCTTTTTTCCACGGCCTATGTAATGATTTTTGGCCTTTTCGGGGGATTCTTTTTCATGGTCAATACTTCTGTGACTTTCATCTGCCCCTTCTGTTTTTGAACGTTCCCCAACCTTTGTAGGTGACACAGTTTCTAATTCTTCCTTTTCACTCTTTGTTTCACTTATCGGATTGTCCAAATCTGCACTAACTTCAGTAATAGTTTGACTTAAATTTGTCTGAACCCGAGTTTCATTTTCAAAAGTTTGATTCCACATTGTTGAACATCTGGGAGACATACTTGGATGAGGCGATTGATCGACAATATTATTACTTGGAAGATGAGGTTGTACATTTAAAGGAATATTATCACTAGGAAGATAAGCTGTCACCACTTTGTGTTTCACAGGACTACAATAAGAAATTTTTTTAGGAGCAGGGTTGCGGGTTTTGCGTTTGCTTTTGGGACCAGGGATTCGGTTTTCGATTCCATCTGGTTGATTGTTCTTGCGTCTGGCTTTTACAATCTTTGATCTTTTGTTGAGGAAAGAAGAAGCTTTGACTACTTTTCTGCGTTTCCTTTTGTCTTTTGTTCCATATCCTTTTTCAATACCATCGTCTTCGTCATCGTGTTCAGTTGAAGGTTTCAGATTTTTAAACTTTTCTGAGTCCATGTTCAAATATTCCAATTCTTTTTCTCCAATTAGGGAGTCTACTCCAGTCTCCAGAAATCTTCCGCACAGAGTTTTAAGTTCCTGTGCCGAAGTCCAGCCGCATATAGATTTCCATCTGGGATGGCATGCAACAGTCTCTAAAGCTTCACAAATTGAAATAGGGAGTTGCAATTCATCAGCGCTGTTCATAGTCTTCGGAAAACTAGTCACCATGTTATTACTGTATTTATTCGGAAATAGACTTTGAAACAGGTGCTTTTGGGGACAAAGGCAGTGTGCAGTTAGGAGAAATTGAAAAGATGTTGCAGGATGATTTGGAAAAAATTTGGCCAATTCTTCATATTTTCCAGACAATTGTTTCTGCACTTGGAGGACTTTTTGTTTATCAACTTCAGGTAAGGATTTCAACGCGTCGATACTGGCCATATCTATGGTCATAGCCCGTACGTATATTTCGATTACTTTAGCCTTTATGTCTTGTTCTCCAATCTAACAAAATGTGAAAACATAGAGTAAATATTCAATATTTACGAACAGCTATATAATATAGCGGCAGGGCATTAAGCACTTACCTATGCATATACCCCCTCCACCGAAATCCCAAAAAGGTATATAGGTATATATCAATGTATAGATAAATTGGGTATTTAAATACATACTTTTAGTAACTATGAATCGTTTCAATAAGCAAAAACCATACTTGTTTTTTCGGAATGAAACTGTGTGCATCTGAAAGGCCTTGTTTTGAACATTTCTGAAATTTTAACAAGGTGTAAGTAATATGATTACCCACCGCCACCGCAGAAAAATAAGACTTAATTTTTGAATTTTGACCATTATTTATGTAATTTATTACCATTTTTTAATTTGACCTAAATAAATATTACCACATCTCAGAATTCAAATACGCGACAAATTTTAGGAAGTTTTATATTTTTGTACGGTGGTGACTCTTACTACCTAGGCATACCCTGTTGAGAGCTTATTTGGACCAAAAATGGCTAAGATACTGCATTGCAAAATTTTTTACTATCAACTGGCCCCCTGCCCCAACCTGTCGACAATTCGACTTAACATAAATTGCAATGTACGTTTCAAATTCAAAACAAGGCCTTTCATATGCACTTAGTCTCATTACAAATAAACATGCTTGTTGTTCGCTTTTCGAAACGGTTTATACTAGTTACTCCCTCATATATACCTTATATATACCTAAATACCTTCACACACACATATATATATATAATCTTATAAACATACCTTAATAAATAGGTATAATGTATAATAATACAATATGATATACAATTGAAATATTAAATGTATCTTAAAAGTACCTTGTTTTTCTGAATCACATCTGCTAGCAAGTAAAGGTATTTACTTGATGAGATCTCTGTGATTCTAGCTAAGATATTTGAGACTAGAGGAATTTCAATGGGATTTTCTCCCACCGCTTCCGGAGTGCATTCAATTAAAAAATACATCATATCACAAAGTGCTTCATGATCTGTATTAGATCGCTTTAATTGCACCCAGATAGCCTCAAAGACAAATTGAGAACCAATCTTTTTCATTTTTTTCCACTCCTTAAGCTGCGGGTATAAATGTTGAATGTCTTTTCTTTCCGCTTCACTTGAAAGTAAATAATTAACTACTTCTCGAAGCATTTCAGATTTCCAACTCCGAAAAGACTAAAATTCCAATATAAATATAATATAAATAACCTTTATGAGTACATAGTTATATAATGTAAATGCAAAGGGGATGGCAAGATTTGCATGACAGCGCTGACTTCAGTTACTGTCTAAAAATGTTGTAGAGTTCGATTCAAGGAGCAATGATAAGTAGTGTCACAACTCCCTACGTAATCTGGTTTGACCCCTGGAGGTAGTCAAAGTGTCACGAAAATCCATGTACTTGAGAAGTAGAACATCCACGATTTGATCTCCAGGGAGGGGTCGTAATAGAAAATGAGGGAAATGTTGCTTACATTTATTTAAGGAGTAAAATGGCTAGGTACAACTGTTGAGGTCAGAAAGTGAAGGTCATGGAGGTGAATGACCTTATGACCCTACGAGTGTGCCCACCATTTTACTCCTTAGGCAAAACATTGTCCTCTATCATTTTCTCTCACGGCCCCACCTTTGGGTAAAATCGTAGGTTCTGTTTCTCGTACTCAAATACATTATGGCTTTTCGTGACATTTTGACCACCTCCAAGGGCCAAACTAGTTTACGTTGCGAGTTTTGAACCTAGTTAACATTGCTCATTGAATCGAGCTCAACAACATATAACGAATTTATAAATTCCAGCAATAGCAGCGCCGAAGTCGGTGCTGCTATGTCAATCCCAATGTTTATTTTATAGGATTTACTAAATTCAATGTTGTCTCACCGTGTACTTGTTAGGATTTCGGCTCCAAAGGAAGACGTATATGGTCATATATTGAAGAAATCTTTCATGTGGAAACCCATATGGATCATATACTTTTTCAGTATTCTGACTAGCTGATTTAATTGAATTTTGTCCTTTTGAAATACAAATTTCCAAAATGTTTGCAGCCAGATCCAACATTTTAATTGATATTAATTTTTCTAACCTTTCCTCCACAAGTATCCAGCCTTCTTTCCAAATACTGTCAATTTCTGCTAATTTAAACAAAGTTGCAAAAGTTTTGATTGATATATTTTCAGATTTTCACCAGGCTCCTAACCAGGATTATAAGCTGGAAGTGCACGACAGGGTTCTATACAGAGATCAAAACCATAGCAAAACGTAATTTTTACGATTTTTAACACTTTTATGACCATAATAATTTATTCTGGGCATGTCTCTGCACCCCACCTCTCCTGGTTACGCGCCTGAATACTTTATGCTGATTTATCAGTAAGTGACCAATAAAAAATAACATTGATTGATATAGATAACCTTCAGTTGTGAACGATTTCACTCCTATAAATTTAGTCCATGGGTTAATAATTAAATCACAGAACTTGCAGCAAATTAATGTTATGTATATAGGGCAATCGTCCAGCTTGAAACCACATTCTTCTACTTTCTCTCTTAATAGCTTCTTTGTTTGCGATGTCACCCAGGTATTATATTTTCCGTGAAAAACAACTTTGGCTGTCGTTCGAAGGAGCTGCTCGAATGTCTCTACTTTATTTTTAATCCGAGACGGATAGGAATCAATATATATCTGCCATTTGATTACATGCTGTTCTGCCAGTTCTTGAATGTTACACATTTTTCCTTTTAAAGATTAGCGATAATCTGCATTAATAATGAAATAAATTAACTTTTAAAGTAACAATTTATTGTAAAACACTAATTCGGATGTCGGATAATTGGATGCTAAACATGTGATCAGCACAATCAGCATAGGTAAGGTAATGTATTTGCGATTCACGACTATCACGACCAATAAGCTAATGAAGTGAATTTAAAGATTTTCTGTAATAATCAAATATTAATCTGTTAGTTGCATTTGACACTATCACAATAGAAAACAAAATTACTTAAAGTATTTGGTAATAATATGGGACACGTGCAGCGTACGATGTACGAGCAAAAGTTTAGCAGTGGAGAGCTGCAGCAAATCCGCCATGATAACACCAATCACTATGCCCGGTGCTTCGATTTAAGTAAAGGCGCCCGGGATTGAAGCAAATGTCAGGCGGACACCTCATGTAGAGCGAAATTTTCAAATATTGTGGGGTTGGGGCGCCTTTTTAGTTCGTTTAGATTTTTTTGCACTTTTTTTGGTAAAATTACGTATACTCTGCAACACATACACATGTGAATAGGTGCTTCACTAATCAATTTATGCGACTAAAAGTTGATGATGATTGGATCAATATTTTTTGAAACATGCATGCCGGTGATCCCGGATAGTAGAGTAAAAGTAAGGCATCTAAACATGAAGTTTATTAAGTATCGGAAAGTATCGGAGATGTTTTATGGTTTTCATTTTCTGTCTGTCTATCTGTCTGTTCGTTTGTGCGTTCGTCTGCAGTATATTTCAAGAACGGATGAACCAAATTCGTTCAAACTTTTCAGATGTCATCTGGGGGTCTCAAGAAAGGTGTTGTATAAAAATGGGGTCAATCGGTTACACCATTCGTGACTTAGGTCACAGAAAAGCTCCCAACTGTTCGTGTTATGCTGCGTAATTCATACTTGCATAGCAAAACTGAATTCTGGTAACTGTTTAGGGATAAAAAAACTGAATTCTGGTAACTGTGAAGAGATAAAAAAACTGAATTCTGGTAACTGTGCAGGGATAAAAAACTGAATTCTGGTAACTGTGCAGGGATAAAAAACTGAATTCTGGTAAGTGTACAGGGATGAAAAAAACTGAGTTCTGTTAGCTGTGCAGGGGTGAAAAAAATTGAATTCTGGTAACTGTGCAGGGGTAAAAAAATTGAATTCTGGTAACTGTGCAGGGGTGAAAAAAATTGAATTCTGGTAACTGTGCAGGGGTGAAAAAATCTTAAATCTCTGGGATAAAGTACGCTCTCCGATACTTACTTATATCCGTTTTGATGGTTTATTATTGTATTAGTACTTCATTATTAGTATTGTCAAATTTAATGACTAATATATTGTCATTAGTATTGGAATTGGAATTTTTTGGAGTCTTGAATGGATAGGATGGAGAAATACTTTTTAATTTTTGGCGTTGACAATTTAGGGCGCCCTAGAATGGGTCCCCGGGCGCCCCAAAATGTGGAGCCCGTCGCTGGGCGCCCTAAAATGGGGCGCCAGGTGCCCCAAAATAGGGCGATCGGTGGGGTTTGGAGCGCCGGTGCTGCCCCCGGGTTTAAACCCTCGCAACCCCACATAAATCGAAGCACCGCTCTTGGCACTGGCAGAAATAGGGAAAACGAAACATGAACTAGACTCTTTTACGAGTCAAATCAGTAGGTAGGTAGTGTATTTATTTATTTATTTTTTATATCATTTAATTACAATCATATCCAATTATTTGTATCTATTAAGCCAATGATGGACTAATCTAAAGAATATTAATATTAATATTATACACAAAATATCAGAACACTTCATATGAATTAGTTTTAGTGCTAGAATGACAGAAACTATACAAACAATTCATCATTTTACAGCATAGTCAAATCAGTAACTAAGTAAATAGTAAATAACTGAACTGCTTACTATCTTCTTGTTGGTAATCTTTCCGTCTTTCCAATGAGCTAAATTACAATCTGTAGGTGCTAATTTGGAAATGACAGTTTGCCGACACAACTTTTTAGCAGACTGGAAAGTGTATTACTTTTTGTGTGCTATAGAACCGATCACGAATGAAAAAGGGCTGAAGCTTTATTTAAAAGTGCAACCTGACATCCAGAGGTCATTACATTTAAGATGGGGTCAAGAATTCCGGTTCGATTTGTCTGAAAGTTTGTAAAAATTTACCTACTGGCCTACTGATCAATGTGAAATACACCACAAAAAAATCTACAATTAAAATATATATTTACATACTTAAATTACCCTATTATATAAATTATTACACAGTTAACTCCAACCCGAGCTTAACCCGACAGAGCGAATTATATACATTTTAAATTGATTATAGACCAAATTGGCTAATTTATTTTTAAATTTTGCTGACTCAGACCATCATCATACCTTGTTGAAACATTACTTAAACTCAAACTCATTGAGTATGCACTTCGGTTCGTACAACAACCATTGCATTGCATTGAATAAAAATGTAGTTTAAATAGTTAGTTAACAAAAACACACACAAAGCAATGCTAACAAAAAACTAGTAGGTACTTCTTTAGGGAAGGCCTCGTTCTAGGAACTTTGAACCTGTTCATTTCGTTCAAGATTACTGCGAGCAGCGCTATCTTGTCTTATTGATAGAAAATAGAAAGGAACGGTTAACCTCATAATAGTCATAACATAAGAACAATTTGATTGTATTTTCCTGGCTCTCACGAAATGGAGAGTCTTTGGCCTTTGGGGTGGTGGTCAAGCTCAATGAATGAGTAGTCCCTTTGTTTACATTCAAATAAACTCAGATTTGAGGCAACAAGTTTTATACTATAATACGGAAAAGAAAAACACTGATACTTGAGTATGTTTTGAATTTTCAACAAGCTTGTGTAAAATGGTTATACTCAACTGATTGTGCACAATTTTGTTTGCTGTGTACAAAAGCGGAAAGAAGCATACTATACTATATTCAGGCAATGAATATGGATAAAAACCAGGATCTATTTTTGAATCTGTAACAATATCTGTACATGAAATATTATTTCCTACGTTGAACAAATCAATTTATTACTAAGTATTGCTATACATATATTATTATACTTAAAAATTAAGAAAGACTTAATTACAAAAACTTTATGTTGACAAAAACTATAAATATGTACTTCACCGGGTACATTACATTTAGATGTATTCTTCATTCCAGCAAATTGTAAGTTAATGCAATATTTGTAAATTGTAAGTTATAACAAATAATTGGTAAACTATTTAATGAGTTTTGAGTCGAAGTTACCCAATACTAGTAATAACCATTAATTTAATCATATGTACGGATGTTCTTTTCTTCTGCATAATAAACAATGTACCCTGTAACTTTAAAAAAAACACTTTACAGGTCTAAGTATAGTGTACGATTGTACATGTGAATTATTGTGAATGCGCTCAGATTTGCGCTGTTTTCACATACAATACTCGATTCAGAATGTGAATGCGAAACAAAATGCTCTTTTAGATTCCGAATTTGTGAATTCCCAAACGTATTTATTGATTAAATACGATTTGGAATCAGAATGTGAATTTGAATTGTAAAGTTGAATGAAGCTCTACTTTCATTATTTCCAAATCGCATTGCGGAAAGTTATATTGATGAATGGGATTTTGTTAACCCAAAACAAAATCATGACTAAACAAAACTATATATCCTTGATTAAACATTTGAAACATTAGGTTGCTATGTGTAACCTTTCATAATCAAGGGCCCACTTAAGCCTAAAAGTAGGATTTGGAACCAGGACCCACAGAAGTCAAGATAGCCACTGCTTTTGTTACGTGTCCATCAACTTGTTACAATTTACGCAGCACGAACAAGAAGCTCTAAATAACATAAATACTTACAAGTAGTATCAATTAATTAGCACTAGACAACTTGCAACTACCAACAAAAAGTCTTTGCTCTTCTGAACTTGAATTTCGCATTTTCTTAAAATTGGGACCAAACTTTACTCCTCTACAGACGTATTATTATTCTACACATTGCTATAATTCAAACGGCAATTAATCCTAATTAACCAAACTCCATACTGAATAGTTTACATATTTACTTCGCAAAAAATTGTAATGTGATTGCATATTATTTTTCTTCTTTTAGAACCACGATCAGCTGTGCATTATTGTTATTATTATTCATAATAATAAATGGCATTGTTATTAACCGGGGTTTTATTTTATTTATTACCCAGCTGATCCAGTTTCGATCCAGCGGAACAAGTTTCGACATCACTATTTCTTATGGCGATTACTTTGGAGGATTTATTTTTCGGGTCCGTACTTGTGGGGTTGACAAGTCCATAAATGTTGTAGATAAGTCCATCAATTTCTTTCACTTCCAACAACACACGTCCCAGATTTGGCGGTTTAACTACAGGAGGAGTTGGTGGAGATGACGACATTGTTGCGGATGTTACAGTGGACGGAATACTGGAACGTTTTTGCTTAGCTGATATAGAATTTACTGTTTTTGGGATTTGTTCAATGTTGTCAATAAATTCCTTTCTTACAGTTGGGACAAAATCAGGGTGGTTTGCAACAGAAGAAATTGTTGCGGATGTTACAGTGGACGGAATACTGGAACGTTTTTGCTTAGCTGATATAGAATTTACTGTTTTTGGGATATGTTCAATGTTGTCAATAAATTCCTTTCTTACAGTTGGGACAAAATCAGGGTGGTTTGCAACAGAAGAAATTGTTGCGGATGTTACAGTGGACGGAATACTGGAACGTTTTTGCTTAGCTGATATAGAATTTACTGTTTTTGGTATTTGTTCAATGTTGTCAATAAATTCCTTTCTTACAGTTGGGACAAAATCAGGGTGGTTTGCAACAGAAGAAATTGTTTCACATTCCTCAGTCCCTCCGCTGATGTCAATTTCTTCCACGATCTTTCCATTACTGTTTATGCTTTGCCCATTGCGATTTGCGGGTGTGACAGTTGCGAAAGAATTATTTGGAACATTTTCATTAGCAAGAACTCGATTAAGAGTTTCCAATGTTTTTATTTGTTCTGCACTCAGACTTTTATTTTTGTCTAAATCTTTTTTTGCATTTGCTAGGAATCTTGAAAGGTGATAATTTCCCATATGAGTAGTGATTCCTATATTGTATCCAAAAAGCTTTCCGCAGAATGAACACCTAACTTTTCCGCCAGTCCCGGGAATTATATGTTTTTTGTTGTGTTCAAAAAAATCTTCAGCATTATACGGCACGAGTTTCAAACATACCCAACAACGTCGCAATCCATGAGTTCGAAGACATTGTGAAGCTGACTTCATTTTAGTGAAACGTTTTTTGCAAACTGGACATGTAACCACCAAAAGATTGAGATCTTGTACTGCTGCAACGGACGAAATGTCTTTGCAGCTTCCACTTGGGTCATTGTCTATAACATACTCAAGTGCTCCTTGATCTTCCAAATCTTGGACCACCACGGGTTTTCCTGAACTCATCACTTCGGTACTACTGCCAGCTGCTGAAGATGAGGATGGTTCACAACAGCGCGACTTTTTGCTATTTGGAGGACGAATTATTTCTTTTTCAAAAATTACATCATCGTCTTCCATTTCTTTTTCATGATTTTTTTGTTGTGCTTCTGTAACCTCCATTTCAATTAGTTGTCCACTTCCGTTAACATTTTCAACAACTTCTTCCTTTTCACTCAACTCACGAACATCCACAATCTGAATTGCTGCTTTTCTTTTTCCACCACCGTGTTTTCGTTTTTTTCCACAATTTTTCCCTCGTTTCCGACCCTTTGTTTTTGGCTTTTCATTTGTTAATCCTTTTCCAACCGACTTTGATCCATGCGGAAATATTTCTTTTACCATTTCAAGTTGGTCGTCATTTTCTTCTTTGTGGCTCACGGGAGGAAGTATCCCATTTACAAATTGAGAGGCTGTAGCAGTGAAAGCGATTTCGAGGCGTTTACATGACTCAACATGGTTTATAAGTGCGTATAAATTGTATGCTGGAAATCTTCCGCGACATCCAAAACATTGTTTATTAGCGTACGAATATTTGCCCACCAAATGAGACCCACATGAACCAGACAGATGTTCTGATAGACCTAGAAAAGTAGATTATGAGATTATTGAATGAAACAAACAATAAACAGTAATAAATTAGTGTATTATTGTAAAAATTATTATTTGAGAAAAAAGATAATTACTTTCTTCCGATGTGAAAATTAAGTCGCAGTATCGGCATTGAATTTTAGACTCTGTTCGTATTATTCCGTCGTCATCTTCCGACATTTTCATTTTTGGCATTGATTTAGTCGTTTCTGATTTATCTTTTAGAATAAAGTTATAATAAACAATTACAGTTTCATGAAACAGTTATATGAAATTTAATCATGGATTGATAATTGTTTTATTATGATTTTACCTATTTGACTTTTAGAAACAACTCTTGGTCCTCGTTCTTCCTCAACTTCCTGGTATTGAACAATTTCACTCCGAATAAGTTCCGCATCACCCTTATTTTCACCGCTAGCTTCAATAGCAGGAATTTTCGGGCTGTCGCTCTGTATAATATCTAACAAAGGAAAAAAGATTTTATTTTCCATGAAACCACTCTGTACTCACAGAGCTGTGATAAATCAGTAAAATTAAGATTAAGATTAAAATCACAAACAAAAAATATCACTAACTGGGTATAAAATCCTCTTCTTTAGACTCAAATTCTTTTTCATAAAATCGTAGTTTTCCTAAAATTGTTCCATCTTCAGGTTTCGAGTTTCTGAATTGAAGGGCATTGGTGCTCACTCCGAGCATTTGAAAACATTTATAGATGTTTCCTTCGTCTGATTTTTTGTACCAAGCTTTTCCGGAGTAGAGAATGCCTAAAACTTGTACTATATTGGCAACTTTGACATCTGGGATATGTATAACCGCTAATTCTGACGGATCCTAATGAAAATAAATGTAAATAAAAATGAAAAAAAATAATTATGCCATCAATTGAAATTAAGAATTTTAAAAACTAACATAGACTCAAAGTAATTATTCAGGGTGTTCAATTTATAGCTGACCTTTTTACCATAGGTGTAGCCAGGATTTGGCTCCGCTGGAAGGGGGGGGGGTGGACTCAAAACATTAGATACGTATGTGTGCTAATTTTCTCGCGAGCATATTCATAATATTAAAAGTCATCTTATTTGTATATATGATTTACATTTTCAATGTTTGGTTTAGTATCCATATTTATGAAATATAGACAGTATAGGAATGCTCATGAAAACTGTATTTCTCCTATATTGTATAGACCATATACATAACAAAACCTTCAGCCAGGTTTAAATAAAATGTATCATTTAGCTTGGATGAAAATTCATCTATCTAATGTTAAAATACAGGCATTATCATTTAAACCTGGCTGAAGGATTTGTTAATATGTTGACTATGACCTAACCTTATTTTACAACTTATAGAGAATATACTATTCCAAAGAGCATTGGAGTATAGTATAATTATGTTTATGTAATGTATGTTCAAAAAATCTGGGTTGGGTTCGGGCCCTATCCCTAGTTACGGCCATGCTCGTCTTCATAGTTTAATAATTGTTACAAAAAAAAACTACCGACTGACTACCATATCTGGCAAAAACACTTTTTTCTTTAACAATGTATTAAGCTTTGAAGACGAGGAGTAGTAAAGTTAATTAGTATACCAATCGACGCTCTTATAATCAAGGAATCGATGTGTGCTAATATTATTGATTTAAGCGCCTTAGTTAAATCACTAGTTTCAACTAAACCAGACTTTAAAATCTGGTCAGACTACAACGTTGAGAGTGTGGGGTTTCGTGCAAAGTACAAGCTGTACTTATGTACATTACTAGTACATTTACTGATGTCATGTTTTGTAATAAACATGTGTGAAGCTAGTTCACAGTAGTCATTGTATATAGGATCTAGGTCAACAGAACCGCGACGAACAAGGGAAAAAAGAATCTAATTTAATGTTTTGAAACAAACTGATATATTTATTTCAACTGTTTAATATTTATAATGATTTAATTTATTGTCACAACCGACAACGTGCAAAAGTGAGCAGATATTTGTATTTGGTTGTGTTAAACAAAGACCAAGAATGCTCTCACATGATATTTATATGTATGAGGTCCATATTAAGTACATGTGGGTATGAGCATTTTTTTGTCTTCGAAGTCCAGGGGGTAGGGGGGGAGGAAAAATCGTTCAAATGTCTTTCTGGAGGAGGGGGTCCAAAAATCGGTTATCTTCGTAATTCTTGAACGCTCCCTTACATATATTATGTCAAGCAAGATGCAATAATGCATTCTGCTTGACATTTGTTACCTGTACGCAATTACGCATAGTCCCGGAGACTGTGTAACAGTAACAAGCATATCAAATCAGTGTCTTCTTAAGGCACCTGTCCGATGGCAGGTGCGTACTAATACCTCCCTTGCAGGATTAATTACTTCATGACATGAGTAAATGAGTGCAAAACCACATGTCGATTGCTTTCACTCACTCACGGGAACAATTAAAAATATTTCGAGATCACAAGAATTGTGATCCCTCAGTTCCGGAAGTAGACACACAATATAAAACAGTGATGGATGTTCTAACAAACTTTAAATGTTTAGCTTCAGTGTTATCTATCATAACCAAAACACGTAAAATGTCAAGTTTGTCAAGGGTCAGTTATAAATGGAACACCCGTACTAAAATGTAAAACTTCTGAAGTGGTGTTGTAACCGAGGTATTCGCCTTGTATTAATTGCAGTAAATGTCAAACCGGAGCATAAGAGGTTACCTTTTGCTCTTCGATTCGTCTAGCACTCAATAGGGATAGTATTCCCCAGTGAGTGACTCTAGGTCGTCTAGGTTCGAACATTTAAATCAACTAAAAAATTAAATTACTAACATAAATTAATTTTTAAATATACCTCATTCATTAGTAATTCATTCATCCAACTAGAAGCAGCCATTAAAATATAGCGATGAATTGGCACATGACCATCATCGCAGACAATGTGTGTGTCAGCCAGGCTGTTTGTTCCGTCTAATTGATCCTTATGAAGGAGTTCGAAAATTGACAATCCTTTAATCTTCATTAGCTTAGATTCTTTGGACGCAGAGTCCTCGTCATTTTCAGCAAGCGGAGTTGTATCCGGATCGAGGTTCACTTTTTTTGTTTCTGATGGTTTTCTTACAGCATCTGCCGTAACCACTGAATCACAAACCACTAAATCCGAATCTAACAATTCAGCCTCCTCCATAGCAGATGCCACTAAATCAGATGGTAAAACTGAAAGTTCTTCTACTGGAACTTTCGACATTTCTTCTTCAGTTATGGATTTTTCAGTATTACAGTTTCAGGAGCATGAGGTGGTGTGGAACTTTGTAAAGAGTCATCAATTACTGTTTCTTTTCCATCCGCTAAAAGTGCGCTTAATAAACCAGTCGTTACATACAAAATACCAACAGATGGTGCTTGACTGTTCGTTGTAGAAACTTCAGTTACTATTTACTATACAATATTTGTATTAAAAAAAATAATTAATAAATTGTTTTGTTTTATATTTCAATACTCAACACATTTTTGTCTTAGCAAAACAGAAAACAATTAAAGAGTAATTTTATCATGGAAGATTGATGAATAACAATTTTAAATTCTGGGGCAATTTAAAATCGAATGTTCAGTGGAAGGTTGCAGGGCAGTAAAAATGACGCCTAAATACCTTGCCACATTTTGTAAAATTATATTTATAACAGAAGAGTTAATAAATAATAAATAAGAAACTGCGATATTTTAATGATTTGATATTTCTATTTGACATTTAACTGCCATACAATTTAATTTTCAATACTGGCAAAATGTGCATTTAATCGACAGTCACAATAATTATATTTAATTTACTTTAATAGACGTTCAATAACCAGGTATTATGTGGCTGGCTAGAAAAGGCTGGCTTGGCTGGAAAAATAACGGGCAGACTATCTCTCTTTATTTAATTTTTTTTAAATTCGGTTAGTAAATGCAAAGTAATAAAATGCCACTCTTCAGGCTTTTGCAATAAAACTTCACAAATCAAACTTCACACTTCAAAAATATTAACAATGCAAGCTGGTTTTGCTGTTCTAGATGCAATCGCACCCAACTGACCCAACACACCAACATGTATAATATAAAGTTTCTCGTTAAACTACAACCACACTACTGTAGAATTCTACAAACATGGCGCTCCACTCCCGCAAAGAAAATGAAAATTGGGTAGACTAATAAATATGCTGAACATTGCACAGGGATGAAATTTAGTCAAATTACCAATTTATATGCCAAAGTGTATGATATTGTAGGGGATTCCTGAAAATACCATTAAAATCTCCTAACGAGCCATTGTAACAACCTGAGGGATCATTTCATTACAAGGCTGTATTTAGGTAGGGACAAAGGGGGAAATTTCCCCCTCCGAAATGGGAAAAAGTAGGTTATTTTACCAAAAAGTGCAAAAAATCGCAAAAATTATCGTGCTACGCACGAATTTGATGCATTTTAGATTGATTTCGGCTTAAAATAGCTCAAATTTTTCGCGCTACGCGCCATAGCTAAGACTATTGTGCATCATGTTGGTATTTTTCCCCTCCCAAAATGGAATTCTAAATTAATTCCAATTTATTTTTGATATTTTCTCTGAAATACTGATCGATAACTTACAACGTTTTCTAATAAATAGGGCCACAAACAAGTTATAAATTTTTAAAGATACTAAATAAACATGGAACGGAGTAGAGTGGAAGCAGAAGAGTAAATGGGGGATAATGGTATATAAAGTAATAATGGGAGGGAGGGGAATTAATTATATTGTGAATATAATATTATTACGATGATGACACAGACACAATGTTGACAAAACGAAGACGAAAGATCCGGAACCACAACCACGAAGGTAAATGTTTACCAAATTGACGTGACGTAAATCTATATTTATTTTCAGGGACCGGAAACCCAACGAAGACACTAGCCCCAAAAATTAACTCAAAACAAACTAACAACTAACTAAATATCTACAATTTATTTATAACCTGTTTGATTTATGAACAGAATCATAAATCAATCACTATTTATTTCCCTACATTCTCTCTCTTGGCTTTTTCACACGTTAAGCCCGCACTATCTCCGAAGCCAAACTGATTAGATTTTTAATCTCTTAGCTTTTTTGCCTTGTTTGTCTTTTCGTTCACTTTTTAGTGAACGACTTAATTTCCCTATCCTTATATTTACTGTAAATTCGAATCAAACTTTCGAAAAACAAAAAAATGTTAGTTCTAATAGAATCAGGTCGATTTTTAGGTAATTTTGAGCAGAATTTCGAGAGTTTTATTTTATGACACAAATCACAAAACATTTACAGCAATCAACACAATGACTGACTTATGGCACAACTTAATGACAAACTTAATTACAACTTTATGACAATTTAACAATTAAACACTATCTCCGAAGCCAAACGGATTAGATTTTTAATCTCTTAGCTTTTTTGCCTTGTTTGTCTTTTCGTTCACTTTTTAGTGAACGACTTAATTTCCCTATCCTTATATTTACCTAATCACAAGTCGTACGTTTCCATGAAATATTGTTTGTGTAATGTGTTCATGTGAATGTATGTGAATGTGTGTGAATTACAATGTACATCATGAGGTAAAAAGTTCTGTCCGCATTTGCAGAATAAGAGCTGGAGCAAGTTCTCCTATTCAATATACGATCATAGTGACGAAGGGTTGGAAAAATAGTTTTTTTAAAAAACCCCAAATATGTACCTGATATGTTTGAAAAAAGGTGAAAAATATTTTTTTAATATATCTTTCAATGCATGTATAAGATGTATATTAGGTACATATATAAAATATATATTTTACTAGCTTGTATGTGTTTTCACACATTTTGAAGCTTTAAAAGATTTAACGCATTGACATAAAATGTTATATAAAATATATATAAAATGAAAATCCAAAGGAAATGAAAGAAATTAGAATGTTTCAATTCTATTGTTCGAGTAGCCCTTAAAAAGAAAAATTTAATTGGAAGTCAAATACAACCTAAGCTAAGAAATTCAATTCAACGGTTTAAACTATGGGCTAAAATAAACAAATACTAAGTTTGGCAACTGTACACAAACGCTGTGCAAACATGTATAAAACTATTTTTCCTATCCTTATAAATTAGTTTCGTAATTGAAATACTGGTATAAAGAGTCTTCAAAAGTATAGAATGACGAAATCTCTCCAATCCCGACTAAATTTAAATAAGACAAGACACTGCTAATCGTGATTTCATCACATGTTTATTGGTAACTATATTTCGTATGTATTTATATATAAAAATTACTAAAAATTAAAATAATGTTTTACTGTACGGTTATTATATCCTGCAGATTGAAATTTTAATGCTACGGCAATCCTTCATGTAAACTGAAAAATAATGTGTTAAGTTTACAAAATTCTAAGATTATTGTATGATAGCAGCCTACTCACAACCAGTCGTTATAATATTGTGTCAGGTAGTATGATATAGAAATAGCGTTGTTAATTTACGCAAAACCCTTATGTGTAACTGTTCAACTACATATATAAATGGCAATGAAGGTTGTAGATTTGTAGCTCAGTGGTTTGTCATCGATAGATGATTCATTCATGTAATTGACTCGTATTGATACAAGATCCTTAACTACAATAATATATTATTCTTACACATAGTTAACTTTTCATGTATGCCTTGCAGTAAACTAGAATTACTTACATTACATTCGTAGTAATCCATAACATAAAATATAATATCAGCATTATTATTACATGGCTTATGCACTATTCTTACACAATAGCACATCAGCACATTCTTCTCTGTCTCTCTCTCTCGATGTTGATGCGAAGCAGTAGTTCTGCTTACGAAATCCTTATTGCGGGCGTTCGATTTTTGTAGGGATGGGGAGATAATATATCCCCGAAGCGCCCGAAGGTCCCTCCCATCCCCGGCGCGCTCCAATTACCCGTGTTAGGCGCCCGGGACTCTAATCCCCTAAGGGCGCAGCAGGCGGCTCCCAGGAAGGCTAGAACGCCCGGGCCCCCTAATTCAGGGATTCCAGAGAAAGGGAGCTCCACTGTCGGACACTGGCACTGGACCCGTGAAATGTGTATTTCTTCGTGTGAGTTGACCCACCGCCATCACTAATCTCCTGTCAAATTATGTCCAACAAGTCCAACTGTCTGTGTGTCAGTTAGTTTACATATTTACAAACTGTAATATCAGTTATTATATATATTACTCTTTTTTAAATATTTCCCACATTAATTAAAGTTGGTTTTATTAATTTTATTATTACATTGCTGATACATAATGTATAGTATAGTTTGGTTGAAACTAACTTTTTTAATGTAATTTATTTTTATAAACATTTATAAATCCTAAAACACATTTTGAAAAAAGGTGCGCCGTGCGCCATCCCCCCACCACAACGATGCTCTCATCCCCACTAAACAAGCCTACAAAATTTGAAAATTTCATTACATATGGGCGCCCTTTTCGAAGGCGCCCCCAACCCCGGGCGCCTGTACAAAAATCGTAGACCCGCCTTTTAGGTTCCTTAATGCATTTCATTTCTGCTGACTAAGTTGGACTTTGACAATTTGCTTCTTTGTCCTTCTCCAATTTGAACTTTGACTTGAATCTGTTGTTTACTCGTTTCATTGCACTACAATATCTTCGTTTCTTTTATCTATAAACCAAATTATTTTCACTTCACAGCACATTTTTCGTGAATTACGATCTGACTGTTTCACCTCATTCCTGAATCCTTTTACATATTCTCGATTCTTTCTTGCTGCTTCCATTTCTTATTCTTACCTCTAATGTGTTTTGTAGCTATTAGAGAATTTCTTTGTAACTTTAAACTTCCCGTAAGATGTGTAAAATGTGAACTAATTCTTCTTATTATTCAATTTCAGTTTTCACTATGCATTTGATCTGTGACTGATTTCCATTGACATTTTTTCACAACTTAAATTTTGGTTTTTACTAGTTTAAATTTCTACTAGAGGTCGGACCATGTGATTTATTTAACCATTTTTCATTTCATTTAATGTTGGAAGGGTTTCATTTCATTTCATATAGGAAGAGCCAAGAGCTTCATTTCATGTTGGAAGGGTTTCTGAATAGCGTGGTGTTCTGCAGCGTTACTTTCATTGTAAACTTTGTTTACTCTTTCGCCATCTCCCTTGCATGTGGCGACACTAAAATTTCTTTCCCTTATACTTCTACATATTTATTTTCACTGATACTGACAGATGTCTCCAGAATGACAGTACAAATGCCTCAGCGTGTTTCATCAGTAAAATACAAATCTACTTGAATGAACAAACCAAACCATTGCATTTTGCATTCGTATTATTTTTCTGTACCTTGAGTACCTACTATAGTTTTCCATTTTCCATGCAAAATGTAAAGTTGCTAGAATAACTACATGGTTTGTTTACTACATGGTATTTTTGTATAAATAAATTATAATAGCGAGCTTTATTCATGACGTTTTAGTAGACTTTAACTATGATGCATTTTTAGTTGTTTACTTTGAAATCTATTTTGGCTTCAAACTGTTGATGCACAGTTTGTGAAATTAATAATGTATTTAAATAATGAACTATGAGACAATCCATCCACTGCCAAAGAGTGGAGGAAGAAAAAGAAACATAAAATAAAATTGTTCAGGTGACTTGATGTAAATTTTGGTATTCATAAGTTACCCGGTGTTTTTATGGTGAACAGGCACACAGCTCTGTCTGAGTGTGGTATGTAGGAATGAAAATAAAAAGGTGGAGCAGGTTTTCTACTGCAGGTGAACTGAAAAGGGGGAACAGAAAGACGGGTGTTGGCCGGTTTTTGGTTGTGAATGTGTCATACAATTGTACATACGTGGTCGTATACTCTTTGATGCATTGCTCAAAAACATACATGTATGGAAAGTGAATAGAATAATAGTTGGATACTAGTGAATGGCAACGAAGGAAAGGTTGTTTGCCTTTCTTTGACTGCTACTATACGATATGCCTATATAAGTATATAATGCCGACTATCAAAGCAAAGTTACCAAAAAACGAGTTATAAAATTTCGTCGGAAGTTTGGATTTCGGGTAATGCAGGAGCTAGGGCTTGATTGGAGTTTGTGTGGTGTGCAGGAGAGTTGGAAGTCTACAACCACCACCAATGGCACCTTAAGTGAGTTTCCTTGAACAGAAGCTCTAATCCAGAAAATAGCTTTTATTACAGTTTTGCCCTCCTTGCGACAGAAAGTATAGTGGAAAGTAAAGTAAATCGTGCAGTTCATTTTTACTTGAATTGACGTCGCTTGGCACAACTCAGACTACACATAGTCAATAATAGCGACACAATCTTTCACATGCAAAAATCTCATTCAGTCAGAAATAACAGCTTTTAAAAAAACCAGTTAGCCAGTAACTCTGTCTGGCTCTCTCCAGCAACTCCACACGAAATGTCATATTAACATTTCGCTTTCTGCTATAATATACTCTCCTTCCTAAAACTCCACTACAACAGCCCCATGCACAACTACCACTACCTACACGGCATACAATAATATTTCCCCAGGATTTACTTATTTCACCAGCTCCTACACTTTCTTCTCCACCATCATCACCTGAGTACAAGAATGGTCTATTACGACAGCCGTTAACTTCCACTACGAGTCATTATCGGATAGTTGATAGCTATTTACTTGCTGGATGGCTTGCAATTCAAATCACAAAGAGGTCGACATACTTAATACATAGCAGTTTCTAATTCTCTGTGTGTTAGACATGAGCTACACATTAGTAGTGCCAAAGAAAGTTTTGTTTCCCATGTGAATCTAAATATTATTATAGCAATTATTCTCCGCTCGTAGCATCTAATCGAATTCACGTCATTCTATCTCTATCTCACTTTCATTCAGAAACATAAAATGCATCGTTTCCCATGAAATGATTTAGTATGCACTATATGCAATATGCACACTATGTAGTCGCTAATAAAATTACTCAGCAATATACAATTTATTATTTACTGTTATACAATAAACATGCTTCAATGGGCAATAATAATATTGGAGTCGCTACATCCGTTGTACGGATCATATAGGCATGGCTAACCATTATTTTCTTGGTTAATTACAGTATCTCGATGATTTATTTCTGCGTCAAATGTGCAAGCTGAAGAATGAGGGAATTAGTACGGTGTTTATAGATGAATGCTCAAGCACGGTAGTCACCGTAGAGTAAAAGTCATTGTAATGTTATTTGCAAATGACAGGAATAAATGAGACTCGCTTCTTTTGGATATTAGCTCAGCATTTATTTTTTAAGAAGGGATTTTGAAATTGTTTTGTTGGCGGCAGAGCGATTTGGCTAAGTTGCGAGTTCTTGTAAATTTTTGCTACATTAACTTGGAAGTCCATGATGCGTTTTATGCACTAAATGGGAAAATGTTCTGTTTGACAGATATCTACAAAGTTTATAGTTGAATTATGTATTTTGTGTATGTAGTACAGTAGTATTCTATATAGGTATGAAATCAGTACAGCATAGTGTAATAATTCTAGTGCGAATTTTAAGGATGAAGTAGCCTGGGCATTATGTCTTCCGGACGAAGCTGTGTGATCGAACAGACGTTGAAACAGTGTTGAAGAGAAATAATTTTGATTGTTGGTCTGGGAGGAAGGGAAGATTGGGGGAAGACTGCGGAAAGAGGTGAGTGAATTGAGTTGAGCAGTGTGTAACAACTACACATTTGAAGAGTTAGTTGTTTAAGTAGTAGGTGGATTATCCGGATGATGATGATGACGGTTATAAAATAAAAGGTGGTAGTTGTAGTTGGCTAAAAGTACTTCGTTATTTGCTAAAGCTGGTAGTAAGGAGCTAAAAGCACAAGACGCTGAAAAATAGTTGGAGCGAGGTATAGAGATTTGAGAGAAGATTGCATTGCATGTACAATGGTAGTAAGAGCATGGCATGAGGAGTACATGAAGTCTCCCTTCTAAATCTAAACTATAATATTTCATTAACTATAATATAATATACTACACAAACTACACACACATAATTCTATTCTAGCATTATTGCACTAGTGCTACTCTGCTGTATCTTGTGTGGACTACGAAAAACAAAATAATATTTCCCTCGTCGTTTCGACTGAAGAACTGGAGAAGAATTGCTAAAAGTGATGTGAAGGGAGCATTTACTAGACGGAGGCTGAAATACTTGAAATACATAGAGGCACAGGTATAGGTTGTAGGTGGAATTGAGTGAAATTGGATGGAAATGGGAATTTGAAGATAAGTGAAGCCAAGTGAGTGCCCTTTCGTCATAGAGAGGCAGTCAAGAATGCAAGAGCGGAATTATGAAGCATCTGGGTAAAACTGAATAAGAAAATCTGCTGGACTGGACGACCGCAGCAAATCTTGGCGAGGTTGGCTGATTCTGATGTGCAGTGACCAACAGCCTCAACAGCCACTTTACAATGCACAATTACTACGTAATAGCTCAAAGGAAGTTCCATTTATCCGACCTCTCATCTCTCCAACAAAACCATTTGACACGAGTGTCTTGTTCTTCTCAGTCTCTCCTTCAGCTTTAACCAACACACAACACAACCACCATAATAATATTATCTCCATTCCACCTATCTCTCTCCAGTACACAGCCAGCACAACTCTTTCCTCCAACACACTAACATTACACTCTCTCTCTTAAATAACCTATTATACTACCTTTTAGCTTATATAATAATAACGCACTACTCTAAATACCTTGCCTTGTCCACACAGAACAACCTATACCTAAAATATTATACTACATTATGCCATGCCTCACTTTATACAACACTCTTTCCTTTCCAACTCGACTCCAGCTTATTCTTACACTTATTCTTACACTTATTCTTACACTTATTCTTCGTCTTCTTTCTTTGGTTTCTTTACTGTTGCATTGTTTTATTCTCTCTCTCTTTAAGTATATTGCTTGCTACCATTTCATTCTGCTCTATTGCTTACATAACACTGAACGCTTGAAAAGTATAATAGAATTGTGTGTATACACTGTGTATGTGTGTGCATGGTAGTTTTGGTTGTGCAGCACCAACAGAACACCATTACTTGCTATCATCATCATCACATCACAATTCATAGAGAGATATGATGTACATCATACAACGCCATACGTATCTCTATATGCCTCTCGTGTAGAATGTTATCCTTCATACCATGCCATACCACACAAGACTTGGTTTTAATGTGTAGTAATAAGAATATTGTTGCTGTAATGTAAATGTGATTCAATGTTCAAGTGGCTGGGATGTCTCGCTTTGCCCTTATGAAGTTTCTTAGTTGTTGGAATTTTATTTCATCTTATCACATGAGATATTATGTCATAGTGCCACTGCCAAATGCCAATCCCATTAAAGCCACGAAATACCATCCAATTCAATGCACAATGATATAAAAATTTGGCTGTAGCACTCATCCAATGCTTTTTTCACACTCATTAACGCAGCGAACCATAATATCTGCTCAGTGGTCTCGGACAGGTTCTGAGGAAGTCAACCACTTCCGTTTCTTGGCCCATTATGTTCTACACTACAACTACTCGAGCAGCTACAAACTCACTGCAACCCTCACAAATCCTCTCTGCCTTTATTCCATCCAACTACATACAAATACAACACGTTACTCCATTCAGTCTCCTCTTCTTATGTCTCCTTTTAATCCTCGCCTTAAAAACTCAAACCCAAAGGCAGCTACGCGTTTTGAGTTTTGTCTGTTGTATTTTGCAGTGCTCGTTTCTTTGTAACTATTTCCACTGCTTTTATTTTATTTTATTATTGTGGAGCACAGGTAGTTAGTGTGTATAGTTTAATGTATCAATGCACTGTTTGCCTTCACGATTTCTCTCCCCCTCTTCTCTTTCCTTGTTTTGCTTTCTTCAACAACCTTTTAGCCCTGGTGCTTCATTCCATGTCTTTTTACACACGTCAAACAATGCCTTAAAGTTGCTGGTGTTGTGTGTGGTTGGAATTGTGGCGTGTATTGCATGAAACTGACAATGTGTACCTATATTGAAATATTTGTTGGCTCATCGCTAATGTATTATCACTCTGGCTTCAATCCTTCTTCCCTACCTTATTGTTAGTAAATTTATATTATACTATTGCCATTTCATGCGTATTTCTATAACAGGCATGCACGCAGTGCAAATCATTAATTTTAATCCGCTCATTATTATTACGGCAGCGTAATGCTCAGGTATAGGGTTAAGAAAAGAAGTGAGATGATAATAATTTAACATTAGCCGTTTTTATTTTTTTTGGCAAATCTGTACATTTTACTTACATATGCATACACTTTCGTTACATTGAAGAGTTAATAGAGGTTGTATAATTTTTTATTAATAAAATTACAGTTATACTAACGTACTTTGATTTGCAATATTTAAAATTGTGACATTAAAAGTATATAATTATAAAACACTTTTCGAATTCTCAAATTAATTCATGGTTCAATTATGGTAATTTTCTGAAACATTGGAAGTGGGTTGGAAGCAAAAATTAGTTTGTTCTTGTACTCGTTTGGATAGTACATTTGTCATTGTTATTATTGTATAAAAATAGCCGTATTTTATTATTAATTTTAACTTGGTTATACTTAATGTATAGTGTAATCATCCTAATGATGATATTGATGATATACAAAAAACATGTACGTATATTTTATGCATCACATAGACATATCAACTTTTGTGCTCGACATCTCTGGAAAAGAGTTTGGACAAAAAAAGAGTGTTGAAAATAACTTAGACTTATACTCGTCAACTTGTAATAACTTAGACTCGTCAAAATAAAAAAATATTTACATCTTATTAAAGAGTCGTAAAGAAAGAAGAACTTGCGAATGTAAAATAAATTGGCAATGAATGTAACCAGTTTTTGCAGACGTCCGGTTTTTTGCAAATTTTTCATCGGTGCGTTAATATATGATCCAACAAATTAATTATGACGAACAATTGTTGAATTTGCATGAGAAACCTTAGAAGTTAGCAAAGTGAGAAGTTGAGTTAGTTAGTTACGTCGTAGCTGAAAAGAAAAGGATTTTTTACGAATGTAAGATTCATGGGTTTCTGTGCGTGTGGACCTAATCTTTTCTTGTCGAGCATAAAACGGAGGTGGGTAGGGCAGGAATCACGGGATGCGATCTTTTGCTCTTCTAGCTACTACAAAGTACAAACTGACTTACGCCTGTAGTAACCAACACAGACAGACAGAGTTCCTATGAATCACTCAATTGTTAAACCCATTCGACCGGAAACCTACTTTCTCATACTTAGTAAAATGTTAATGTAAATGTAACGTATTTTTTCATACATATACATACATTTAAATTATATTCCCTTAATTCTACCACTACCATCCATTACGCTTCAAACTCGTTTTGTTTTAGTCAATGAAAGTCAACCGAAAATTCTCAATTTATCTCTAAATCTTCACACTTGGTTTTTATAGAACAAGATTCAGGACAAAATTACCATGTGAATGTAATGCCTAAACAACTTCTGCACTTACTTTAAGAAATTTCTTTGCTGCTAATTCTCGTCTGTGTCATCATCGATTCCCGTCGATTTACAACAACACACAGCAAGAAATTATCATTTTAGTCGACACTCTACAGTTTTTCTTCCTGTAAAAGAAATAGTCGTTGAATTTAAAGAGTCATTACAGTATATGCAAGGATAATATTTCTTTGTATATAAAAGCAAGTCTGTGAAAAAACATTTTGAGGTTCATTTCAGTGTATGATACTATAGGAGTATTAAAGAACACCACCGAAGGGTTGGTTCTTCAACTTCGTCTTCCACAAACCCCACAGTTATTATGAGCAACTACTGCTCATTGTGTACAACAGAAGAGGAAAATTGGTTGGTCGGATGATGGAACAATCGTCAGTATTGAAAATGATAAATTGTAAATTTGATTGCAATTGTAGTCTTGTAATATGACTGGGTATAAAGTCTAGACTCTGTTTCTATATGAACATTTGGAACACTACAAACACTGCAAACACTTGGATTCCTCTCACACAAAGACACGCATCGCAGTAGTGCCATTAAATATTTTACATATTATTCATTGCTACACTATCTGTGCATTTCATTCAGCCTTTACTAAAAGTAGTGTCAAGTGGATCTTATTTTGTGGTCATAATTCCTTTATTATATTCTTTGGTTGAGAGTTTGAGAATGAACTCGGAAAATTTTATTCCTTCTCGTGAGATTCATATAACACCATTACTATCACTACAATATATCAAGAAAGCACCTAGGTGCCTATACATGTACAACTAATGCTATGCTTCATCATATTACACACACACGTAGTAAATGCATGGCAGAACTATAAGAATGATTCTAATGGAGAAACTCTTGCAGGTAGCGATAAAATTTTGCTCATTTTTTCTGCACTCTTTTTATCTGCAAATAATATTAGTTGCTACATGTGTTTGTGAGTATTGTGCTGCATACAGAGGTATTAAGGATGATATTATTATATTCACCAGTCTTTATGCATGCAGTAGTGTGTTCCTCTCTAAGCTACAAAACAACATTGCAGGCTTTGCAGCAAGTCGTTCTTATGTATCCTCTTGCCTGATAAAATTTAATTTCCCATGATTGCAGGGCGTTTCATCTTCATGATGAGGATGTTGTTCGGGTCTCATGTCATGGAACCAATGTCTTTCGATACGGCCTTTTTATGTTCCATGTAAAAGTCGTGCTGATGACAGACACTTTGCTTGGCTAACTTCTCTTCTTCACCTGTACAAACTCACAGTGAAACGTTGAACGATAAGAAAACACAGTCGTTTAGTTTCCACACAGTGCCATTCTGCATTTTTCACTATTTACCTACACATAGTTGTTACATTATTGTAATGTCTTTCATTGCCACTCGCACTAACAATAGAATACGCCACACATTATCATCGTCCCAACTAATAAATGTCATTTTACGCAATTTCCCGTGCAAAAATTGAAATATTATGACGGTCCATGCACCATAGGACAATAAGCATTTCTTTCCTTCGTTGGCACCTCGAGTATTGCACAAATAACTTGGAGCTATATTATGAGTCGATGCGGTTCTATAATATTTCCAAGACAATCATTAACGTTTGCCGTTTCACTGCTTCAATTGAAGTTTCCTGTTCCATGGAAGATTAACTTTTACTACAATCTTCTTAAAGCATTTATTGAACATTATTGTTTCTCTTGAATGGCTTGAGTTAATAAACCTCAAAATACAAATTCTGTTCCAGCTAATTATTTTTCATGTCTCCAAAATATATGATGTGACAATGACAATGAATAAAAGTTAGTGCAGGTTTGCAATCAATGTATATCGCAGTTTAACAATGCTTTTTATGTTTATCTTTAATAATATAAAGTTGATCATGTACTAAAAGTAATATAAAATGGATCAAATACTAAAAGTAATTTATATAAAGTATTTTCTATTCTAGTTACACTTCAATGTTTTAAATTATAGCGTTCTTTTAACAGTATAAAATGTGTTATTGATATTTTTGTAAAGTTTATATCTTATAAAAAATAATTATTTTCAAAATTAAGCATTAAAATCTCCGTCATCTAGTTAATATTTAGACGAAAAGCATTTTTTTGCATCACCTACATATTGTAATGTCTAAATTAGTAATTATTATACTTGTTTCATTTTTGCTCTTCGAGATATATATCAAGTAATATTAACTGACGTTACCTCCTAGTCACTAATGCAGTACACGTGTTAGTATCGTGTCTACAAGGCTTTATTAGGAAAAATGTACACGAAGTGAAGATTTTTATAGCCAGCCAGTATTTCATATAAAAATGGTGGTAAAGCGGAAACGAAGACACGAGTTTAACATTCTTTACTTTCCATATTGAAAGGCAGCCAACTGATAGTGAGCTTATGTCGTCTCATCTCCACCAGCAATAGAGATATCCCTAATAATAATATGTAATATGTGTAGCAGACCTATACCTATGTACATACAACTAGCAATGCAATGTGTAGTGTGAACTGTGTATATGGTATTTATAATATTATGTACAACATAACATCACATAGTTGGTAATTAGGTACCTAGCTGCACATTACATTATATTACACGACGCTGTGTTCACAATACACCACACATTAGCAGAGCACATCAGCGATTATTTATACGGGAAGAAGAGCATGGATATAACACTGTAGTGTACCTAGTTGACTGTTGAAAGCATGCTCTGAAGTTTTCATAAAACAAAAGTCACTGCAAACCTCAACAGCTCAGAATGTAAGGAACATCGAGGTTGGTAGTTGGTAGTATGAATAAGGATGGAATGGCTATGATGAGACTTTACTGTTTTTGAACACTAGGTATTTGGATGAAACTGCTATATGTAGATACATCCACATATTTACAATACAGTGTATTCTGCCACTTGAGTAACTGCTCTGATTAGATATAGTTTGTGCAGAAAAAACACTTAATTTAGTGTCTAGTCCTAAAATTTTTCAAAGTTTCTTGCACTTTCTGGTCTAGTGGTTCTTTTACTTTTTTATCATGCTCATCGGATTCTCCTGATTCTTTCAAGACACTTGAGTTCGTCTTTTCTTTATGTTGTCTTGTCTTTGTGCTCTTACTTTTTCTTCCTCAGCTGGCCATATATTTTCAACTCGTACAAAATATACCTACCACATCACATCTACCTCACCAGCTATATACACACACAACACACACAGCAAAGATCCTCAAAATCTTTAAACCCAACTTCATCCATGCACACAGCATTCGCTATTCACGCTACAGCAAAATCCTTATGGCTTTTTATGCAGGAGTGTGTGGTGGTGGTGCTTTAGTAAAAGTAGGATGATATACATAATAACATAACCAATGGAGATTACAGGAAATCTCATTCTGTCATCGTGTCATTCCACGTTTTCTCTCTCTTCATAATATACAGTGCAATACATCTTCATGGGATACAATCCAATGAAAAGAGAAACAATACAAAACCAAGTATAAACGTCTACAACTTCTTTTTAACCATAATAGCAATACATCTTCAAGCTTATTTCGTGGATGACATCCAGATTCATCTATTTCCTATCCTCCTCAGTCCTGAATACTACAATATTATTCTCCTATGAATAATCTTCAAACTATTAATAGCTTTATTTCATATCACACTTTAGCACGTAAAATAAAGTGAGCTAGCTATGTAAAAAAAGTCAAGATAATATAACGTTTATAATTTGTATTTATACATGTGTTGCAAAAACTCATACTAGTAAAAGATGTGTGTATACAGTGATTTGCAACAAAACTTATTGCAACGATGCATTTATTGTTGTCTGGGTATATACATTAAGGCGCAGCTAATTTTTGTGACTGTATCAGAAATAGTATTAGATACCTAGTTGGGCGCGTGTACTGTCCTAATACACTCCTGTTGAAAAAGTGATTGGTAAAAAACATGTTTTGAGTAGACTTACTAAAGATATGTAGCAAGTTATAATGTACGCATATATATAGGTGGATATAGCATAAAAATATCTGGAATGATTCACACATATGAATACAGAAGAAACGGCAATTACCTTACAGTTAAATGAAACAAAGGAAAATAATGGCTCGTAAAATTGAGTTTATTTGCCGGCAGTAAAATGAGAAAGCGCACAAATAGTTTGAAATTGCAGTAGATATATATTAGATAGACATACACATAATATATTATTATTACACCAGTACGATTTCAGACTCAGAGCCATGCTCTTTCATATATTTTATACCCACCTACTACACAACGTAGCATAACGCTGTGAGTACACGCAGTTACTAGAAATGGATATTATTTGCCAACCTGCTTCGGATTTACCATCCATGTAAAATCATTGAGAGACTATACGTGCGGAGAAAAAAGCAACTGACTTATCGCTATTCTTATAATAATTCTTAGACTTCAGAGAGTCTTATACACACAGAGATGTACACAAGAGTGGTTTCGTTCCCTTTAAGTGAATACGGGAGAAAAGAAATTTCAGACAATGCTACACGCAGTACATACAAATACAGCACAGTATACTTCTATACTGTATTTATGTAAAGCTACATCAAGTAGATACTAAAATACTTACATAATAAAATACATAGGAATAGTTGGCAATATGGATGGATGGATGGTGGTGCTTTAGTTGTATTATTTTATGCACACCACGGATGAAACAGACTTGGTAGTTAAGTTACATAATAATAAGAGAAGCAACCCTGAGGATTTCTGCCGTCGCATTTGCATTGTATTCTTATTCTTGTAGTAGACTGCTAAAGAGGAATACGTTTTTCGTTGCTAGTGTTTGCTCTTAATGTGTTATACAGCTTTTAATGTACTATAGTAGAGCGAAACTGTTTGAATAGCTTAGTTTATTGGTTCTAGTTCTAGTAGTTTGTGTCTGGCTTGAATTGAACAAACACCACCACCACCACTATAAACTATACACACTACTAAAACTAATGCTGAAATGAACTGAAGCTTTACAAACATGCAATACAATGCTCCATTATATTACAGAAGAGATATCATTGGGTTGCGTGATGTGTGTGTTTACAGTGTGTTATGCTATGTATGATATTCTAATATTATATATAGTTCTCTTAAATACATATTGTATTTTATTTCTAATATTATTATTACTATACTGGAGCGAGTTTACTCCTTCTATTATTCTTTCTTCTATATTTAAATTTACATACTTTGGGCTACTACAACTACAACTACACAATACACAATTTCTCGGCTAAAAGCAATTGGAGTCTTCAAACGCTTCGTTTTCTGAAATGCTTTAAACATTCAAGAAACTGCATTGCGTTCCAATACTAAGAATCAAACATTGGCATTGTGTTATTCTCTGATGTAGGGTGTGCTACATTCTACCAACTTTTATCCACATGCAAATATATTATACACATGTGAAAAATTTCATGTGCTCATAAAATAGCTGAACCGCCTAGCACTATGCTACATACAACTCTACTATTACATCAAGACTACAATAAGCTTTCGTCAAATGAAAACTCCAGTAGCAATTCTCAAACTCGCTTTGGTGATTTAATAATAGCAATGCCATATTATTCCGTGTTCTTCCATAGGCTTATTATTTACAATGTTACTTATGTGTACAATTCAAATTATATACGTACGTATGTGAGAAATTGCGCACATTCATTGTGGCTAATGTACAAGTGAATATATAGGAAATGTAGTTGAACACAGTAGGTGTGTACTCAATTTACACTTTGTACGCTTTATGGTTGTCATACAAGTTTTACTCATCCATTAAACTCAATTGATTCGCTACATTTTTCTTTGTATGCACTTGCAGTTTTTAGTAGGGCTATTATTTCCAAACTCGTTTTCACATTTCATTCATTTCCCATACAATCCTACTTTAAAATTTACATGTATACATCTAGTGTGTGTGTATAAGTAGTAGTTTATTTGTATTAGTTTATTTTTTAGCAAAAATTTAATCAAAATTAACGCTGGGAATTTCTTAGGGACTGACTTTAATCAGAGAATTTGAAATCCCTTTTGTCTTGACCGCAAATTTAATTATGTGTACACATTCTATAATAAATTATCTAAAAATAGTAAGCTGTTGTGCCTACATGATTTTCTTTAATTCACATGAATTAGTGTAGAATGAATGAATTGTTTATCTACAGAAAGTGAAATATTTCATTTAAACTTCAAACTTTAATCCAAGGCAGTGTAAAGTACTTCATTGAGTTAATTTGCGTTAAAGAAAATGTTAAGGTATAATGTCTTAATTCATGTTATTGCCAAAAGAAATTACACAGACTTACTTATTTATATTGAAGTTCATCCATAGGTTTCGTGCATTGTGCCTTGTAACATTCATTAATTTTTAAATGTGGGTTAAGAATGCAAAATGTGTGGTCATGAAAGCGTTTGTTACAGGATCGATTTAAATATTAGTTATCACATAATGGTTATTTGTGTAGCACCGTTGTACACTGTTATTGCAATAATGTATACCTAAGACAAAACTTTCGATTTATTTCTCCTTCCCCTTTTGTTAGCACTATTATGTTATTATGGAATGATATACAAACGAAACGTTCAGGTAAATACCCTTGTGCATATATAGTTACATATTAGGTAGGTTTACTTAAAAGAATTAATATCAATGTCAATTACTAAAGAAAGTTATCAAAAGTTTAATGAAACCAGTTAGCATTTCAAGTGGCGCATACAATACTTTCTTTCTTCTAGATAGTAATTGTTTAAGCACATACTGTGAATTTTCTTTCACCAACTATAAATCAATATGTTAGAGCCTTAGAGTTTCTAGGTATAACTGTTCATTCAGTTGAAACGAAAAAGAAATTCAATAATCGATTACATTTGCGTATTATATCTGTTGATATTGGTATTGCAAAACTAATCAATCATTAACACCAAAGAAAATGTTCTTTCAGTGTCAAATGGATTGCTAAGCCATGCCGTAAAAGAAGTATAATAGTTGCATGTATGTATGTAGGAATAATTTAAAATATTTAATGCGTAAATATTTGAAAGCATGTATTATGCCTAATTTTGATAGCACAAAAACTGACATAATCACATATCTGTAGTAAATTTTATAGCATCCTAATAATATTTCACTCTATTTAAATCTAAATTTATGTAGTAACTACATCCTACAGAATAGAATAATTTGCTTTTCTATTTTCTACAAAGCAAAATGTAATTACATATTTTAAAATAATGTTTATAAATTAAAGTGTGTGATATACGAATTATTCTCCGAATATATTGAGTTCAAAAATAGTGAAGTATATATGCTATATATGTGCAATTCATAGAGTGTAGTATATTTCAGAGTTCACGTCGCACGCAGTTAGAGAAGTAGACGTCGATAGCGTAGAAGACTCGGTAGACGAGACGGAACGGACCCCTGCTATGTCTACAATATCGATTTGCTTCCAGTTTTAATGTACAACCTTTGACATAGAGTATGGAGGCACGCTACTCTTCCTGACATTTTAGCCTTACCCACAGGAACACAGGGGAAAACACATTGTTCACTTCTCAAATACCCCTCCACCTTTTTGTTAGCCTCTTATTAATGTTTCACTATATTTTTGTTTTGTCGCTGCATTTTTCATTACTTGTATTTCTCCATGTTTACAGTAGTAATCCCTATCATACAACTTTTCATTCACAGAGTTACAGTTGTCGGAAATTGTATCAGAACAAATCCAGGAAGGTTCTTCAGAATCTTTTAACCATGCGTCACTCGACGAGACAAAATGTCTATGTTATTTTCCTAAGTTTTGAAAAATGACAATAATGTATACATAATATTTTTTTGTAAGCTACTTTAAGGTAATTGTGAACAGTCTTAATACATAATAGTAACATGTTTTCATTTACAATTATGTTTCAAGAGCTTCAAACAACAAACTTCCTTACCTTACACTCTAAAAAACTTCATTGTAACCGTAATGGTTGAAAAATGTTACCACTGGGTTGCAATATTTTGTTACCAATGACTGGTTAAAGTGGGTAGATTTTCATTGTCACCACACTATTTTTATTGGTCTGAAACAGCATCACCTACAATTACAATTGGATGAGGAATAAAATACTTATAACTATATTTTATTATCGGCGTGCATATTGTACATTTTTAAAGATGTTCTATAAAAATTGTTTATCTGTCCATCTTCTAAATATCTATCAGCATGATAGCTGAAGATCCAATGAAATTATTTTATTGAAACTGGGTATACGTAATAATTAAGCAAGTGTGTGTAAAGAGCTAGTGGAGCAAAAGTGGCATTTAACGATCCCCAAACCACAAGAAGGAGGTTATTTTGCCAAAAAGTTTTAAAAAAATCGGTAATTTTTCTCGATACGAACTAAGGTTCATTGTAGGTTGCGTTTCAAATTGCACTAATTTTGAAAAAATAATTATTGTGACACAGATACAATATGACCGACATCAAAAACACTATAAATTCCCTGCTTAGTTGAAAAAACGACGTTCATTCATATCCCTTTACAACGGTGTATATCTATATTTACGTAGAAAATCAGGGACGGTTTGTTTAACAAGACTTGAACAAGATTGGATACAGACCTTTTGTTGCTAACAACTAATGAGGCCATTAGCGTTATATTTATACAACGTTTGATAATGCCTGTTGTTTGGTGGTGTGAACGAGAAAGTTTTCATATTTCCCATTACGCCAACTTAGGAATCTGAAACAACAATTATCTAGATGTGTATGATAAATGAGTCTGCTAATGACCGAGGCAATTGAATGCAAACATTTGTTGACTATAGTCAACAGTAAATAATATTTTTGTCTTGAAATTGGAGGTCAATATTGTATCTGACTTTTGCGTTAAAAGTACACTAATTTAATCTGAGTTAGGTAGCAATGACACGTCCCCATTAAAATATTATTTACAGCCATGCAGTTCAATGAACGTAAAAACTACCTGTTCCAAATCACCTCATTTTTATCACTCTATATAACCTCGAACTTTAATATCAAATCTAATAATAAATGTTTTACACCAAAATGTTAGTACAGAGATTGAGAGATTTCATTATCCCAAGGCAAGGACCACCTTGCAAATTATTTGAAAGCTTATTAAAACCAAAAGCCCAAATTATGATTTTGATAACCTCATCTTTCAGCTATTTAAAAAGTCAAAAAGAACTAATGGATTGTGTAGTTTGCGTAGCCATACATTCTAAATAGAGTATAATGCAGCGGGGGTAGAACAATGAAAGGATAAAGGTTGAATGGAAAAGTGAAGAGAAAGAAGCCAACTGCTATAACAATAAGTCCCACGCACGTAATCATAATTCACTTCACAACATTAGGTAGGCACTGCCTTCATCTTTGTATCTATTCGTATCAGTCTCTGAATATATTTATTCATAGACAATAAATGCTACTACATTCTATTGCCACTGTTTTATTTCTATAAAATGTTACTGTGAAGGGGAACCACCAGCACCAGCCATCCATCCGTCTGATTCGGACCCTATCTTTACTCTGGTAGTAGTATAAGTGGTGTCTGGTTGTATATAGTTGTAAGTGGAAGTGTAGTGTTATTGCATGAAACTCGTAGACTGAATAAGAATATTATTATTGAAGCTAGAGTGAAGTCTAGATAGGGTGATCCGAATGCTAATAAAGTTAAAAAGCCGATGTGACGTCACAGAGGCGGTCTGTTTCCATCTTCTTCATTATGGCTGTGTTTCTCGCATTTTTGAATAATTGTTACAGTTTACACTGATTAGTTGTATTATGAGTGCTTTGTTTATTTGTTATGTTGCTTTTAATTGACTAAACCACAGAAAATTAATTTTCTTTTGTTTTAGTGACAAAAATATTTTGGAATATTCTGCCATAGTAAAGGAATAAGAACAATACCGCCTTAGTGGCGGCACATCGGCTTTTACAATTTATTAGCATTCGGTTCACCCTATGTAGACTTCACCCTAATTGAAGCAATAGCGGAGGAAAGAGAATAGGTGCACCACAGCACCATCAACCATTGCATCACGTATAGAGAGAATTGTAGTTTGTAGTAATAGATCCTGACTCGAGTACAATTTGACGATGATGTTTCACCGATGGATTTTTACTTTTTCGTTTGCATCAGACCGTAACATAATATCTAACCATGCAACTCGTTTTTAAACACCTAGATGCTTATTTCTGTATATTACACACAGGACTAACATATTATTATTATATTATATTTATTAGTCAGTTTATTTTACACCCAACCTTTTGCCTTTAAAGTTGCTTTCTTGTTCACGCTATAACTTTCTCCATCAGTTCTCAGTACAATGACACAGAGTTGTTCTTCTGTTCAAGTTGTGTGTAATGTGATGATTAAGATGATACTACATATAGCCTTGCTATACTATGTGAGTGTACGATCAGTTCATAAAATAATTTTTATACGTGTAGCACTCTCCCTGGAAATAAAATACATAATAGTGCAAGAGTTAAATGTCAAGTCAAGAGTGAGGAAGGGGGCAATGTAAAGCAACTTCATTCTTCTGTACAGATTCTATACAGTGCATTTATATATAGCTAGTTTAGCTTGTAATAGTAATGTGCAGTTTTTAACTACCCTGCCTTGTCTGGCTCAAAAACATTTGATTCCAGACAAGAAACACGTTATTTGTACTGTGTGAAAGGCTAAAATGGTGTGGTGGGGCTGCTCGCTCCTTGGTACTACTACGATTATGTATATAGAATTATCTTTATCGCCTTTACATGTCTGCTTCACTTTTCTATGAAATGCTACGGTAATAAAAAATCAATATCCACTTGAGCTAACGCTGTACTGGCTTAACTTCTAGCAATCAGCAGATTGTAACTTGCAGTGTAGTATTCAAGTCACAGTATGCAGCTCCCAACTTCGTTTTTAGAATGCTAATTAATACATTTGATTGTTCTTCCTCCGCACAATCTAATGAGTACCGTACCGGCCGAATTAACTCCCCAGTTCGAAATAACTCCCCATATGGGGAGTAAATTCGATTTTCCGACGAGAT
>JAQFYB010001137.1:0-36494 GCA_034694085.1 Pogonognathellus longicornis
TTTTCGCATATCTCTGGACCTACACCCTTCCATCTCTGTGTATGCGTATTGCTTGTGAGCAGAGTTCATTTTAGGTATATATACATAGCTACCTTTGCTTGTAGCCCCTCGCCCTCAATTCGACTAACAACTAAGGTAATGTCTTCATCATAGGCGCAGCCAGAATTTGGTTTCGGAGGGAGCAAACTCAAAACATGAGGTATAATGTGTCCGATGCATGCTAGTTGAGAATCGAGCGAGTTAAAGGTAATTCGTATGTATACTACAGCTATTTAGATATTTTAAAATAGGGTAAGATTTAAAGTTTTCATACATCAAATAGATTTCAAGGTTAAAACACAATTTAAAAGCTTTGAACCCGAGAGAACTTCAAAAATACTATTTGATAAATAAACTAGCACTTTGATTCCCGAAAAGTCACAGTTATAAAATCGGATTTTCAAATTTTCGAAAACCTGATACGAAAGTTGGAAATTATGGTCGGCCATTTTATATTGATGCACATCTGAGAGATAAGATGTGTAAAAAATGCAGCAAAACGTAGACTTCAGTCAATCAGTGCTTTAGAGACGTTGATTGGGTCGATTTTTTCAACCCCAAACACTTTTTTCCCAATTTTTCAATTCCAAGAACTTTTTTCAAACCCAATCCTAAAATCCAAAATGCAAATATTAAGATCCTAAATTACAAGATACACCATAATAGAAGCCCTAGGCTTGGGGTTGACTCTAGTTCAATTATAGTTATTACCAGTCACGAAAATCGATCAAATAATGCCGATAATGTCGAGTCTACCTCTAAATGTAAAAAAATAAATCAAACAACATCCATGGATATTATGCAATGTTCTCTATTTTCCGACATTGAATTTTTTTAAACCGAGAAGAAATCTAAAATATAACTATTTTATTAGAAAATGACTTTAGTGCTCATAAACCAGAAGATCAGAAGCTTCTAAACCTCGGATAGAATTGATAATTTATGATTCGCGATCTTGATGTAAACATTTTTAAGTTTATTTGACTTTTAACAAGCTTTCGATTGCATATTCGATCTTCTGCAGATTTTATACTAGAATGATGAATACAGTTTATAAAAGTAAATATAATGTAAACATGAAATAAACTTGTAGTTGCTTCATAATTGAAATAATATTCATTTTTGGTTGGGTATATTTGTTAATTATAACTTATAATAATCCTTCTTTCAATTTTCTTTGACGTGTTAGTAGTTTTTTCAATCACAAATTAGGCGTTGACTTTCAATGATCCGGATTTTCACAGTATCTGGTATCTAGTGTTAACTGTCAGGTGTAAAGCTACAGCAGGTGCAAGATTTTGCTGCAGAATTGGTTGCATTTTCATATGCATGTGCATATCAGCAGGTTTTTTTAATCGAGTTTTAAAACTTTTGGATTGCGATTAAAGCATAACATCATTATTATGTATGTTTTAAACTTTAGTTAATAAATACTACATTTTTATTTATATCTGTATCGTTAATGTTGTGCCGTCATAAAATAAAACTTTTCAATTATCTTAACTCATAAATAAGATGAGCTAAGAAACGTCCATCGAACTTTACCGTTTTTACCGGTACTACCATCGATCTAATCAGTTTTACAAAAACGACTTTACGTGGAGTTTACAAAAATGAAGGCTTAAGAAACACAGAAGTGTACATAGGGCCCACTTCTATTAATAATTAGGTTACTTAATGAAATAAACGAACTAACAATTGCGTTATTAGTAATTAATTACCTATTATATTAATCTAGCTAGTTATTGTAGGTGTATCAATGTTAAGAGTATGATAGCTGTGATAAGCCAAAAGTTGCAATATTATTGTCTACCTATTTACATAATTAATTAAGTTTGAATTCTTATTCTGCTTTTGATCTGAGCATCAATATTTTGTTTGGTACTGTAATCTCGACACTCATTAAGTCAGTACCCAACCAACCACCAAGAGGAACCTGTAGAAGGTACCCTAATTTTGCTTTGTTTTAGTTCCAAAATAGCTTGATAGTGTGAGAACTGCTTTGGAGATGTACTGTTGTATAATACGACGATGAAGCAATCCTGGTAGTAAAGAGAGGACGACAGCTGTAATGTAAAATATATTATTTTTTAATTGCATACCCACACAATTCACAGTTTTCAATTTCAAATTAAAATATGGTTCACAAAAGAAAACCTCGACGTGAAGTAATAGAAATAGAGTCTACCGCGGAGGCGAAAACTCATCCGAGAGCGAGACTCAACTATTCGTTTAAGCATAATTTTAAGGAACAATTGGTAATTATTAGCCTAATGAAAACAACTTAATACGTTCAGGGAGCATCAATTAAATCGCGCGACGCAAACAATAGGTTAGGTGAGCTTAAGGAGAAGCTTCGAATGACTCGCTTAAAAACACTAACTTACATGATATCTTTTGCATATGGCAAACACTGCACTGATTTGATCAGCATTAAGCACTATATTATGGCATTAGCACAGAGGAATAATTTTTGAAAAGCGACGTACCTAAAAAATGGTAGAAAATGGCAGATTATGCCATACTAATATGTACCGGTAGTTATTACTTTTGGGTTGCATTTGCATACCAATTACCCGTGGCGTATTTAGGGGGGGGGGCTAAAGACTTCCCCCAATTGCATTATACATTAAATAACATATATTATACATCTCCCAAAATGTCAGAAAACAGGTCATTTTTGTGCACAGCCCTTTCCAAACATGCGACCTGGGTGCGCCCCTTATCATTAGCTAGGGAATTTTGTAAACTGGTCTACTGTATTACCCTAACACCAAAACACTGTCTTTTAAACACAATATTTTCTACATTATTTTCTTATTAATATCGATCTTGCGTTCTTGCGAAAGTTTATTTCAACTTGTCGAAGTTTCCTTGTATTTTTAACCATGTATAAATAATTAATGGAAAAGGTACACATACCTAAAAGATACATTAAAAACAAATTATTTACGGCGTTTCCAATCCACGCCAGAGAGAGAAGGAGGATTACCACACACGAAGAGTACTGAAAAATACAAATAAATTTTTTATTTAATATTTTAACACAAATAATAAATTATAAACTATATGATGACCACACGTTAATTTGAGAAACTACTTTTGAGATTATAAAACGCAGCAAGAAATTACTATATAATAGGCTTATAATTTTGCCTTAAGAATTCATTGGCTTTATCTCACGAAATAAATACTTTGTCTTACGAATTAATTTACTGCATCTATGAAATAAACTGCATCTCATGAAATAATTTACTTTGCCGAAATATTTTAGCATCCCTAACATGAGTGGCAAGTTACTGTAATAAACAATTTGCTTTTACCACATTTGGACGTTCTTTTTTCCAATCGTCCAATGTAACTTGACAGTTCCACACTTGAACACTGTAGTAGGCAATCCGATTAACGAATATTGAAAATTTCTTTTCTTTTTCTGAGGTCCAGTCTGAAGGGTTACTCACTGATTTTGATATTAACGGCAATGAGTAGTCGGCAACAGTCACACAAAGACCCAGTACAGACAAAGCTGTGATAAAGGAAGGTTCCAAGTACCATAACAATCTATTCGATCGATGAAACAAATTGATCACATCCAATGAAACATTAAAATGAATCTATTTATTAGTGTGTCCATAAAATGAAAAAACTCAAATAACAGTATAATGTAAAATAATAATAAAAATACCCGAAGAAAGCAGTAACACTTCCTGTCAATATACAAGGGTAGACATCCTTCCTCCAAATGAAAACATCCAACAGTAGAGGGCAAAGTTCACGACAGGGCGTCAACTTGTCTTTAAGCAATTCCTCATTCTTTAATACAAAATTATTTACATTTATAAAGGTACATTTTATTAATATAATCGTTCTCTGTATATATTTAACATTTTTATCTATCCTAAAATTGATCCTGGTATTATTTTAAAACGTTCATGAAATGAAACTTCCTTATTAAATTATGGTTGTAATAAAAGATATACCATATAATAGGAAAATCGACCGTCCCCTTAAAAGGGGATTTAGTTGAATTACCTTATCTTATCACTTATATACTCATTTACCTTATCTTTAAATAAGGCCTAGACCTTGACCGCCTGTCATCTCTTTTTATTACTCTACCACTCCGTATTCCCATGATGCAACCAATTACATTACTGGCATATTATAAGTACTACGAGACTTCTACTTAGAAAATTATGGAACCAAAAAATACTCAAAACTTACAACCAATATTTCCATTCTTTGGGACATTTAG
This sequence comes from Pogonognathellus longicornis, assembly GCA_034694085.1. NCBI lineage: Eukaryota > Metazoa > Arthropoda > Collembola > Entomobryomorpha > Tomoceridae > Pogonognathellus > Pogonognathellus longicornis. The sequence continues at coordinate 4,295 of JAQFYB010001137.1, forward strand.
CAGCTCTTCATTTTAATCTGAAACGACTCGGTCAAACTTGAAATACTTGCTTCTTATTAATTAATTCTCACCCGATACTACAAGTACAAACTCTCCGTTAACAATAAATGCGGACCTCATAATAGGAATTTGGGAACGAGTTCATATGCAAGCAAAGGAGGCAATGGATTTAACTATTATCAACGTATTATTTAGGAACTAGAAATCAAATCTTCTAATATTACGGTTAATACAGCAAATCTTTGATACCAGAAATGTTAATTTAGGAAGCTAATGATGGAAATATATAATCAGAATAGTAGTATAGAAAGAATAATTGCCCAACATTATGAACTAACCTCCAAAAATGTAGTAAACATCTTTCCTCCCAATCTCATATAGTTTTTGAAAAAACGAACGTGTACTTACAATATCAAAGGAGATATAGTCAATATTATTAGTGTTTTATGAAAGAATTAATAATTTTTGTTTAAATGTAGAAGTTTTCATTTTAAATGCTAACCAAAATACTATGTAGTTGATAGAATTAATCTTTAGCTGTTAAATGCCATAACATTATACTTTATGGCAATAGTTGTATTTTAAATGGAGTAAAGTACAAAGTAAGTTTAGCCCCTAACTTAAACTCATTGGCAAACAATAAGTGTCAGCTGATGTCGAATGAATGTCTATTACATAATACCGTCGTACCATGTCACATGTGAACGGTTTTTTCATTTGCATTTCATATCAACTTACAAAGAAATAATATTTTTTATATTTCCAATGAGAAGAAATGAGAAAAAATTATAAGATTATTCGCCATTCGTTATTAAATTCAAAATTAGAATAAAATAAAGTCCCCTCTTTGTTTTCGAAATAGAGAGCAATGATGTTTATTACAGTTTTTGATTATGGATTAGTAGTTCATAGTTTACAAGAAATTAGTATTTGAGTATGGTTGAAAAATGTAATCTCAAAATATTAACGATTAACAGTATTGCGACATTGAATTACTAATGTAATTATTGTCCGTTTGTTTATAATTAAAATTAATTACGCATAATACAATAGTACATGAAAGTTCTCTCTATAAACCAATACATTTGAAAACACTTGTCACTTTTGACTTTGTGCATGTCAGTGTGCCCGTGCCCGCATACTTCACGCTCACAATTCCCTATTATGTATGCCACTAATGACTAATAGTTAACATCGAGTTTTCGAGTTTACAATTTCACAAACACTTTACTTTTTAAACTAGCTAATAATAATACATGAAACACTGAATATTTAAAAATGGCTAATTTGTTTAATTATTGAACATAATTAAAAGTACAGCTGATATTATTAAATCTGGCAGTGACAGTGACTAGCCTTTAAATATCAAACTGGGATTCTTCCACTTGATATTTGATCGCACAATATAGCAAACAGGCGGTCGATAATCGATACCTGTTTTGTTTGTTGTGAAAATGGGAAACCTACAACGGTGAGATCCATACACTACGTTGCACTTTTAATTTAACAAAATATTTTCTACAAATGGGAGACAATTGAATTTTGGGGAAATATATTTAAAATATTTAAATTCAGCCAAAAAAGTGAAAAAATAGCAAAATTTATCGTTGAATTTGGTCTCAATTTTTTTGCGAGTGGACACTGCTTTACAGTCATATGTTGGTATTTTCCCCCTCCCGAAATGGAATCCTAAATACGGCCGTGACCAAGACCGATTTCAACCTCCATCGAGAAGCGGTCCCATTTTTTTAGTATAACCAAAACATTAAATATTTTAAACATATTTTTGTGCCAAAATATTTTTAGTATTGAAGCAAGATGATGGTGTCGAAGACGATGCGCTATGGGGGCAGGGCACACTGGCAATGAGCAGAATGCGCCCGTGCTCCCTAATCAAAGATGATTTATTTTTATTTTTATCATCTTTCCCCAGTTATCAGATTATTACATATATCAAAATGTTACCAGAAAACAAAATCTCTACGAGGAAAAATGATAATTGAAAAAATAAAAATTGCCTCCTGATTGATGAAATGGTATTTTTATATGCATGTATAATGTATAGTATTATGTATATTATTATAGAAGATTAATGAATTATCGACAAAAAATTGGAAGAATACGACCACAAGGTACACCACAGACATAGAGTACGGGTATAGACGAGTATGAAAATAAAAAGAGTTGAATTGAATGAACCTTTGTTATTATTTAATTCTAACCTTTATCATCTTTTATTTTTAATGCGGACGTTGCCAGTAATCTATCCAGTTTTCAGCTACTAAAATTTACAGGATTACAAATAGAATTATAAATAAAACCAACAGAAATACACAGAGAATGGCACAAAATTAACGTGGTAGGTTGTAAAATTGTAATACGAGTTAGATAGGTACCAAAGTGCTTAAAGATTTCTCAACGCAACCCATAGTCTTTTATGCACCTTGGTAGGTACCTATTATATTACTTGTATATATACACGCTCGATAAATACGATTAACTTTGGAAGGGTACCTACAACATAAATAAATTTTAATTGTGAACATGTTTAACAATTTCATAAGCCCATATCTCATTTAAAACAGATTACAACGGAATAATAATAATATAAATATAACGGATTGCATATTTGATACAACGGTATAGTTTATTAGGTGCTAGAGTTATTGGCGGCACTGATTATACGTGGGCGAAGGCACGAAATTGATGAAATTATACTAAAATATTTCTCTATGTAAGTTCTCATTCCAAATTATGCAATTGATATATGGATTGAGATTTTGTTGAAATTGAGATATCGTTTATTCAAAAATGTAATTCAAAACATCCCTTATTCTATTTTAGATAAACGCTATATTAAAATATGTGGGACACTTTTATTATATTTAACCCGTCATTCCGACGTTGAAAGAACTTAACGAGGGTGTACTTTAATTACGTCTTATTGTTAGTTGCTTTATTGTACGTAATAATTCATGCTAATACCCATGTATTATAATCGGTGTCGTCAGTCAGTAGTATCAGTATGTGAATATAATCGCAAGACCCAAATGACAATAATATTGATCAATGCGATTCAATATAAAAAGATGTCTTCCTTGGCTGAACCAATGATATTTTTAGCAACCTAAAAACTTGGTGATGTTGACAATGCTTGATCTTACAAACATCTATTCGCAAACGGGCAATTTGGATTTGTTTCTCTGATGTGTTAAAATATTGGCTGTCAAGTCCACTCTCCACAGAGTTCCGAGAGCAATGGCTGAGAATATGCTAATTGAATTTGCTCATCACTACCACTCACGACTCTCACTGTTCAAACTCAAATCTAAATCATTTTCATCGAAATCAAACTTTGATTTGAAATCATCTCGCACATCCAACAATTTTAACAGAAACAGAGTCAAAGTCACGAAAAATTCTTTGATTAAAATAAAGTGAGGTATGGTCCACTGAATGAATTCCAAAGGTAGACGAATCAAATATTTAATTTTTTGAACTAGCTCGTAAGAGATGATCGGAATAACAAGTTCGTGTCTTGTGATGAAAACTTTTTTAAAGGGTTTCAACACCAATTTAGTAACATCTTTGTGTTCATCTGAGTATTTATTCACTGAAATAGCACTTAGATCTTCGTGAGGGCCGTGGCCCTGATGACCCAGCTCTAATCCAACTCCAAGGCCTCCATGATGAGAGTGATGATGGAAATCTCTTCCTTCGGATTCGGTTATTGCTTCCCCTGTCAGTTCCCTATTTATTTCTGCCTCCGTGGTTTGAACAGTCACAGAAAGAACGGTGCAAAGCAGAAACATCCCCACACCCGAAAAAATAAATGCTGACATCGCAAATGGCATTTTCTTTACGACGGGAAATTTTCTAATGTAGTCAAGAACAAAATAACAATAAAATGCAAAATTTCAAAAATACTTTAATATATTCGGGATAGATTTTAAATACAAACCTGGGAATATGGTTTTGAGTTGTTACTACGAGTGGGTTGCAGCTGGGGCAGTTTGAAACTTCTGTGTCACTGCTGTGGCTGCTACCGTCCCTGCACCCAGAGCATGCATTAATGAAACTAGATTTGTTTGTGGAAATGACCCCACAACCAATTACAATTGGTACACTGACACTCGGATCTATCGGGGTAACACTCTGGTGAGCCACAGGACCACATAGGGACGATGAATCTGAAAGATGATCACTAGGATTATCTTTAGGTGTCTGTATCTCTATAGGAGATTTAGCTGTGGGTTCTGTATTTTCAGGAGAATCCTCCAACTTCTGGTTGCTAGTATATTCTCGTTGGTTGGTGGAAGTGGTTGGAGTTGCAGACAGTGTTGGTGGTTGCAATAATGTTGCACATTTTTTTCCCACTAGCATAGACTTACGCATCCTCCTGATTCAAGTTCAAAAAAACATCTATCTTGAAAAATGTAAACATCCTCAATTAGAAAAGCATCTCACCTCGATAATTAGTGGCGTATCCTAACAGCTCCACATCCAACAGCTTACTTTCCAAATCAAGAATCTCTCTCCACGCTTCTCTTATTTTACTATCACTCTCAAGAATAAATCTGTGTAATTACTTTCGGCACAGAATGGAAATCCTACCCTTTTCTACATCTATTTTATTTTTAATAGCTAAAATGGAAAATGCATAACGTTCCTATCAGCAATGACATGAAAGGCAATCTTCGAAAAACACTAATGTGACCTACAAAACTTAGTTATTATCTAAACATTGAGAAATCGCTGTAATCGCACATATGCCTAATTTATTTAGTTTCACATGCTATAATCATAAATTGAATCAAACAGAGTGAGAAAGGAGAAGCCAAATAAAAAGTTAATGACCGTAGTATAGCAATAGAAGTGTAATGTGTAGTGAAATATTGTGAGACAGCCCAAACAGATACGTATACAAACATTACGTTTCTGTAAAGAAAAGCTTTGCACTCTGAATTCGCTATCGTTATCGTTCCTTCATAATACAAGGTCAATACACAGGGCAGAAATATATGATGTATACATATCACCCTGTTCTAATTATGCCACAACACTATTATACTGACACAACACATCCTGTCATTCTTGTCCTGCCTCAAAGCATATAGAGTAAGGACAGTGGGCAAAGAGCTGACATTATGCAAATAACTTTTCATAATGTCAGCCTACCATTTCATTGTAACATTGGAGTATAAAAAAGCATACGAAAAAACACCTTTTTCATATCTGTCTCAGGCAAGAGTTGACACTTCCGTTCAGAGTTACATTCCCTTTTATCTATCATTGCTGCAAAAGCTTCCTATTTTGTAAAAAATGTGGTTTTTCTAATCAAAAAGGCACCTAATACACAAACGGGAACAAAATCCATGCATTTTTATTATCACATTGTACATTTATTTTGTTTCCTGTTCTGTTTATAGGTATGTGTGTTCTATTACAAGAAGTTTTATCTTGACAACCCCAATCTACACGAAAATCACGTACATTTAATTTCAAGTCAAGATATAACGAAAAACTACTTTTTTAATTGAATCAAACAAAATATATTATCAAGATATGGACGATATGGTAGCCTCTACAGACACGCGTAAGTGTTATCATTTTAGGTTAGTTTTTAAGATAAGATACAGGCACGTTCTAGAAGTGAGACATAACATTTGCCTATTACAGCCATAAATGACAATGAAAGTAGGTATTGAAGTACCTTTACATCAAATTAAAGATAAAAGTGCAACGCTTTATAGAAAATGCATCACTGATATGCTCATCTATTTTGGGGTAGATAATACAATTAGAATTCTTTGATTCTGATATGATTTGGGTAAATCAAAATTTATTTTTGCTTGTTTAGAGCATCTCATATTCTGAAAAAACTCGAATATATATCAAGGTGTGATTAGCATTTGGTATGAAAAAGTGCGACAAAATATGAATGTATAGTATAGCGCATCATAAATAATGTGTTCATAAGGAATGTGAACTGAGTGCATTAAATTTAGCAGGGCACAGTGAGTAGACTTACCAAATACTTTGTCAATCACCTTTTCTCATCTTCCCAATTTTTGTCGCAGATAATACTTTACTTCCAGATTCCGATATTTTGGAAAAACGTGAGATGCGACACAGTTCTCAGAAACATAGACAATAGAGAAAAAAATTGGTATTTGGTATAAGGCGGTATAAGGTTAGTATACTTGATTTTAAGGGTAAAAATTCAAATTCAAGATACAGTTCTGTAATGTACAACTATTTTGATACATGCCAAATAACTCAAAATGTTACCATCTTACAAACACATTTTTCAAAATCAAAGAAAGTTAATGTTACAAAAAGTGTGTTAGATTTCAATAATTCACATATCACATATTTCTAACCTAAACCTGGCCTCTGTAATTTGGCTTCCAAAAAATGCTAATATACCTTAAATGCAATATAACTTGCCAGTCAGTAATATGAACATATACAATATTTTATGCAATGCAGCTTCTTTGAACCATTTATTACCTTTAATTTGATGTGTATACCAAAACATAAACACCTAGTTTCACGGCCAATTACCTTGGTGTTTTTTATACTATGTAATACCTAAGTTAGTTTATATAACGTTCACATTGTATTTATAACAAATCTAACAACAAACAAAGATTTGAAAGATTATACATGTAATTAATCATTTAGGTAGGTGTGGGTGGGTATACATGATTATTTAAGATTTGAAGAGTTCCATTCATAGCAGACAGGCATGTACTAGGATTTCTCATTAGGGGAGGCACACCGTAAAATGCAGTTCAAAATGTCCAGCATAAAAAATTTATAGTAACATAATTTATTTTACATGGATTTTATTATGCGAGTATGCACGAACAAAGAAATTGCCTGAACTGCTAAATTCTGATATGCAACGTTTATGTACAATGATATCATTAATTACATATTAGAATTTCCAGTTCAAAAAGGAGTTATGTTCATTCTAGAGTCGCGTCTTTGTGAGCGTGTTGTTTCACAAAGGTCTTTGTTCACAAACGTTACTTAAATTCGTGCAGCACAGCTAATGTTCTATAAACACTATTCCTTTGTTCGTAAACGTTATAAATCAGCATTTAGACTCTTAAAAATTACATGTTCGGTTTTGTTGCTACTGTTCGACTCAGAAATACAGATAGAATACAACTAGAAAAGTCTTGATTTTCTAAAACTGAAAAAAACATCCAGCTTTAACAGTTTTGATTCAACTTTCTTAACTGTTTTCATGACTAAATTGTTATGATTGTTTTTTTGTAGCAGGTAACAGATAGAATTAAAATATTGTGGCTTCAAGCAGGCACATATTCAGGATTTCTCCTTCGTGGATGGAGGTACACTGTAAAGTACAGTGCAAAATGCTGTTATATGAAAAATGAGCAAAACTATAACTGCAAGTCTGCGAGTGTCATGCTCTGTACTAATATTTTTAATGAATTCTCCAAATTATATGGTAAAAATTTAATATTCAAATCTGCTTTAAAAAACGATATGGTCTATTTTCAATGCAGACAGGGAGAGGTGTTATGTCTAGTCACATTTAATTTCTTAATAAAATAAAAAACTCTAATACTATTTAACATAACTTGGGAAATTTTGGAGGAGGCAAGTGCCCTCAGTGCCTCCCCCGTGGGTACGCCCTTATTGATAGAATTTCGGAATTTATATAAAAAATTGACTTTGACTTTTAACATATTTTGAAGCTCTAGAACTCATCAAAAACGTTGTTACTAAGGTTTTTAACTGCTTGATTTTCTATTTCTCAGTCCTCCTCACTGCCCTCCGTCAGTTTTGCTCTTCGTTTCCTACAGTTTATACACACAATCGACAATCAAATACTATTTCTGAAAATAAAGTAAACCCAAAAATTATTGATGTTTTCGGACAAGTGGCATTGGGGCGTTCCTCCTTTACATGTATTTATGACCACATTATTTATGTTCTGTCGTGCAGGCACGTACCCAGGATCGTAAGCCGGGGCTGCGGAGATGCGAAATCTTGCTGCGCGGGCTGCACAGCAAGATTTTTACAGAAATGGTAAAGCAAAATTCGATTAGGAGATATAATTGAGTGCATACAGCGCTTTGAATTAGGTCCAAACTGACTGAAAACGCAACAAATTTGAGCGAATTTTTTCTTTTAAATTTTTGAACTTTTATCGTAAAATAAGCTATTTTTGAGATAGCAAATGCATTCTGTGGTTGCACGTGCACCCAGTGCACCCCCTTGGTACGTGCCTGGTATCGTGCTTATGAACTATGAACAACCAAGAGAGGAAGTGAGAGGTCATCTGCGGTTGTATAGAATCTTTCGAATAAATAAAGAAAACATCATTATAGGTGCTATAACTTTGAACTCGCAACGAAAGTTGTATTGTTGAACAATACAACTTTTTTCGTAATATGAAATCTCATTAGCTCTTATTGAGCTCCACATCCCAAAGGCGTTCGTTCCCCCAAGCCGCTTTACTGAAAACATCATAAAATAGTTTTTTAGGAAAAGAAAGACTTAGTTTTAGTGTTACAATATTTGAAGAACATATCTGAAGAAGAGATATTTTGCTGACCAAAATGAGTTCTCGTGCTAAGAAACCTGAGCCGAAAAAGAAGGACTGCAATGAAGATTTGGAGAAGAAAAGGGAACAACTATTTCTTCTTAAGCGGGAGAATGCCCGACGGATTGCGGCTGATAAAACCCGGAAGTATGGAACAAAACTCCTGACACATTCTCAGCGAATGGTACTTTTTCTGAAGGAATCAAAGCAGAGCATCATTACCGATATTAAAAATGCCGGGAGTGAAAAGAACCTAGACTTGTACAGAGATCAAGCAATGCAAATCATGCAATTGATGTCAGAAATGGATGATAACAAAAGTTTTATCAACCTTTTGAAAAAAGAGAGAAACGAAATTAATGTTCAATGCCAAAAGATTTCAAAGGTCGTTTACCAGAAACAGTTGGAATACAAAGCTATATTTGGGCAAAGGAAAACTGAGCCGCAAATGGAAAAAAAAGTTTTCCATTTGGAAAATACATTGTACCATGTGCGTTCCAACACAAATACTAATTAAGTAAATATGAATGTTACAATTTTATTGAACTTGATCTAAAGTTGAAAGAAGACTTAGGTAATAATTTTGGACACTAGTTTTATAAATTGTTTTGTATGATCTTTGTGTTGTAGGTAACTGTGCAAGTCAATTTGCTTTTTGTGAAAGTCAGAGATATGCGAGAGGACATTCAGAATCAGCTAATCCATAGGAACATTTACTACAAAAGAATGAAGTTCGTTATGAACGAAACGAAGCGTGACGCTAAGAAACTCCGAAAAGTCATGAACAAAACGAAAAGAAACTTTGCAGATAGGCGAGTTAATATTTGAGTTAAGATATTTTGTTTTGTTTTCATAATTGATGTATTTTTATTAATTAGCTATAAAGAGATTTTGTTTAATTATTTGGATTTGTTTATTATTTCCATGTAGAGAGGAATTGATTGACCAAAAGAAAACGATTTGTGAGCATGAAGCAAGAGCAGTATTGCATCATGAGTCAGACATCACAGAAATCGGGCGGGTACAAGCGGATGATGAAGAGCATGAAAATTTTATTATTTCTAAGAATAAAGGGCGTGACACGCTGGAAGATGAACACTCCAGAAAAGGTATCTTGCGCTATATGATATTAGCTAAAACATAATTTTGTAATGCACACTCTTATGAAATAATAATTGATTTAGTGCGCATCGAGAGACAGAGAGAGGAAAAAATCGATAATCAAATACAATTTTGCATGGATATTAGCAATGAACTGATTGCTGCAACAAATACCAATAATTTATATTTCATGATTGAAATGCTCAAGTACTATGATGATCATCTTTATTCAGAAGTGACTAGCATATGCGAAGCCAATGCAGAAGTTAGTGAGCAATAGAACTTTTATGAGTACTTCAGGTTCATGCAGTCTTTCATCTTAAATTCATTGCACCCTTTGTTGACGGACGTTTTAATGCTGTAGGTTTCTGCAGCTTTAGAAGATATCTTGCGAATTAAAAATGAAATGGAGCAGGATGCGATCAGTAAAATGGATTTGCAGTTCCAGGACGTTATGGAAGTAAATAGAGTTAAATGGGAAATTAGTGCTGCTACGAATACTATTAGGAAACTAGGGGATCCAAGGGAGTCTCAAGTGTCTCAAATGGACCTCAAACAACGGAAAAATAGCAAATATAAGGAGGACGAGTGGGACGAGGAGGGGATGGAGGACAAGAAAGAAGATGAGGATGATAGTGATGATGAAGATTGGGACGGGGAGGAGAGTGAGGGTGAGAAGGAAGATGAAGAAATGGAGTTTGAGGAGAGGCAGGAGCCGGATCGTGATCTTGATTTTTTGGATATGGATGTGAGAGATATGAAGCAAGTGCTTTTGCATCTCTTGGGTCCATATAAAGCATGTAGGTATATCTGACATTTGAATACCCCATTACATTATTAATACTTTACGCACACTAGCAATATTTCATGGAACTGGATATTGTATAGCTTTAGCTAGACTTGGGAACGGACCAGACCGGGCCAACCCGAATCTGAAACCTATAAATTACGGGTTCGGGCTGGCAGTTCTAATTAATATTTAAAAGGGGTTTGGTCGGGCCTAAAGATTTTGGAAGAGGCTAATAATAGTAATATGAGAGCAAAATCGGAGGTAGAGCAAATAACAATTTACGGGAAATAAAATTGAAGCTCAATTCTTCCACCATTTAGTACAAAAAAGTGGGACATTGAACTTTAATTCTATACCCTTTAAAACTGTGTTTTGCTCTATCTGATGCACATGAAAGATGCAGCTTTGTTCGAATTGTCCATTGATGGCAACTGCGGTACCTACCTATTATCATGGTATTATAAAATATGTATGTCAATTTTTGTATAAAAATAAAAATATGGTGTTGTCAATCACAGACCTCCATTTTGGATGGCCTCGGAGAAAGAATAAATTCAATTTCATTCCTCGTAAGATTACTATTTGCCATACAGACGTACCAGACGTACATACCTCGTATACAGACGCAACTTAAAAAGAAACCATACAAATTAAAAAAAAACAAGCTAAAAACAACCTTGGTTAAGTTGCTTTGACCAGGTAACTTTGTTTAAATCTCAATTTCAAAGGGTTTTCCATTAGGTAGGTACTTTTTACTAGGTGTGTGTATTGTATTAGCAGCTGATGGGAATATTTTTCTGAAAATCTATCTTCAAATTCTAAATTAAAACTTTATTAAAATTGTAACTATATTGTATATGAAACTGTCTCTAATCTGAGCCTCAGATTCTGAGGAGATCAGATATCGTCAATTACTAAATAAATAAATAAATAGCACAATAGTTTGGACAGAATTAGAGATATAGATAGGTATATCTCTAATTTCCGGCCCGAACCCGATATCGGATTCTGGCCGGACTTTATTTTTAGAAAGCCTACCCGTTCCCAGGCCTAGTTCCTATTCCTAAATGCCAACTGCCAACCTGTGGCCAATCCCTTGTTTAAAATATTAATATACTTAAATACTTAAATAAATTAAATTAAATCAATAAAAAAGAATACTTAAAATGGAACATATTATTATGTTACATTATAATATTATGCTGTGTGAATTTTTATAGCAACTATTAAGAACCCTGAAGATCTTGAAGAATGCTTTACTGCGATAGCAAATCATTACATTTGGACAAAACGACAATTTAAAATTTTTGAAATTAAACGTAAACGAGAAAAGGAAGGGGTGCGCTACTACCGCCGTTACGATCGTACTAGATTCCCGTTCAGAAAGGTCAAGGCACGTGGAGGACCTTACAAACCAAAGTTAACATTTGTCAGGAAGAATGAAGAGTCAGTGCTACAAGGCTAATCCACATTTATTTTATTTCTGTGTTGTTACTGGTAGAAAGCTGTAGCATTTTTAACTTTATTACAGTTCTTCTGAAGAAGAGGTGGATGATCGCTACAAGTATAACAAGAATGGTGCAGTGAGCCGGATGTATATGATTGATGCTAAATTGGAAGTACTAGACGAAATCTTAGAAAAGGGGGTGGAAGCCATGGGTGTGTCAGTGAGACCTTCATACATGAAATCTTTGTCATCAGGTTCTTCTGAACATTAGTGAGGTTCAAGGCTCAATAATCCTGTGAAGGTAGTTTCATCAAAGGGAAAATCAATTGGACAGCAGTGTATCTAAATATTATTATGTTAAATGCCGTAATTGTTACATCACACATATTACATTAATAATATCATCCATGCAATGGTAGTCAGAATAGTCACAGTCACAGTTAGTAGAAAAAGAAATATTTATTTAGACTTATTTTCATTTGGGCAAATTAATATCTCATGGCTTTATGTTGACTTTATGTAATAATATGTAATATCGTTTGGATATGAGCACATCAAAATTAAACTGTATTAAACGGTTATACACGGTATTTACTATTTACCAACAATATCAAACAGCACCATCCTTTTCAATTTTCATATTTATTACAAGAGCATAATACAAACCTATAAGTAATGCAAATTAAACGGAGCATGTTACTATTATGGGCTTTCGCTATGCTGTAAGATCACTAACTTTCAACTATACTGCTTTAAGTACTTGATTTGCTAATCCTCTGACCCAAGAGTTTTTCCATGGGTAATGAGACCGAATCTAAATAATTTAACCTATTACCAAACTCTAACCCTATGGGTTTTAGACTAATAATTAACAAGGTCAACAATATAGATGTGGCCGGGTTGGGTGTAATGAGAAAATGTCATTCAAAATTGGGTTCTGAAAAACTCAATTTCATTCTTTACAATACATGGGTAAAATGCTTCCACCTTTCAAATAGAGGATTGCGATTGTAAGTGATATGATGCTATCAGGCACGTATCCAAAGGGGGTGCACGTGCACCCTCCAAAATGCGTTTGATACCTATCTCAAAAAATAGCTTATTGTACAATGAAAGTTTACAAAATTAGAAAAAAAAATCAGCGCAACGAATTTTATGGTTTTAAGTTGGTTTGGACATAACTCAAAGCGTTGCATGCATTCAATTGTTCCTCATATTAGAATTTTGTTCTACAATTAATTGATTTCTGTAAAAAACCTTGCTATGCACCCCAGCTTACGATCCTGGATACGTGCCTGGATGCTCTCATAAAACGCAAAAGTCATTTATGGTTGTCTAAACTTGAGAAAATAAAAATCTTGATACATGTTTGTATTCCTAAGAGATATTTACAATTGATCAAGTGGTTTTCGAATTAAAAATTTCGGTGCGAAATAAAATTTAAAATAAAATGACGGCAAAATTTGGCTTGGCTCGTCGAAGGTTAACAATTTAAAATTATTGCATGCATTGCCGCCCCCATAGACCAATCGCCAAACGGCGGCTGTCTAGTCTATGATGGTTTAACCCTACTGCTCCTATTATGGCCTCTACACCACAGCTTAAGGGGATCATGCTAAAATTATTTGTGCAGTTTAGAGGGAGGTAGACAAAAGTTATGTAGGGGTAAATGGTAGTGCATATGGTGTACGTTCAAATGCGAATTCTGCTTCATACGCTACAAATCATCTCTACTTTTAGTTATCTCTAAAAATCTACAGGCTAGGAAATAGTAAAATATGTTTCTAAGTTTTTAAGGTTTGGATAACACTAATTGTAATTGTAATTGTAGGTACCTCATTCTATACTTCATATATACCAATCTTTTAGGTGTGTATTACTCTTTTTATACTTTGCACTGTATTAGTTCTAAATATAATGCCTTTCAGCTATATATTAATTTGTACTAAGGTAGTTTTAATTGCCCCAGTTGAGTTGTTAATAGATCTTTGGTAGCTAATCTCCGTTTTTACTTTATTTAATGATAGTTTCGACTTACATGTTTACAAGCGTGGCTAGTTTTACAAGCTAGGTTAGCTTAGGGAAGTGGCAGGTATTGAAAGTAGAGCAATAGCTATTCCTGTTGTACTATAAGATTGTTGCTGTATATTCCTTCAGCAATTGATCTTGTAAGTAAAAATCTATTTACTACAATAGGCATTAAAGTACCTACGATTTTGCTTCAACCCTCTTCTAACTAAACCATGCATGTACGTACTATTTATAAAAGGTTTATTAGATACTTCCTTTGCTTGGCAATTTAGATACAACACTAGACATAGACAGTAGACAGATAAAATGTTATTATCTAAAATAGTGACGTAAAAGGTTGTAAGGTAATCACCAAAGATCGGATTATCAGGCAATATTCACCAATTTTACTATTAAAGTATAGGTACATAATATAAACATAGACATCTGATCATATCTTAGCCCATAAAAATGTAATCTTATTTTGTAAATTTCGTTGAGTTTTAGCTTTTTAAGTTTTAGATTTATGATAATATTTATTAATTAGGGGAACTCACATCCACCCTTTTAACAAATTTTATAAAAAACGCTGTTTTGACCCTAGTTTTTACAAGACATAAGAGCGATTAATGTTTACTTGTACCCTAACCTTGGAAGCTTACACATGCACAAAAATTATTTTTAAGTGTACTGCCGGAAAAAATAAAATTGTAATACAATGCAATTTTCATTAAATGACATATTTTTAAGGCTTGGAATATTCAAATTAGCAGGCAAGAAAGTATTAATGACCATCTGATTTTGTAGTTTTATTTTTGACGGTACTTTCATAAATTGGTAAATTTTGGCAGTTGATCATAGTATAAATAATAATAATAATTTTGCAACTACAATATGTTATGATATTAATATTTGATCATAAATAATAATATTCCCGAATTTAATGTTTAATTTGACAATTTAATTGTGTGCAGAATTTTGTTTTATTTATCTGCTTATCCGATCTCTTCCGTAATTCTTATAATAATAATGGTAATTGTAAGCATTTGGAATGTGGAACTCCACATGAAAAATGCACAGCGATAATTGATGTTACAATTATGTTGCAAAAACATCTCAGAAAAATCGTGTTGGTATAACTAACGTTAACGTGTAGGTATAACTTATCAGAGTATAAACAAATTAATGTCTATATAGGTATAACCACTAATAAGAAGTATTCGCTCGCATCAACCAACATAACACATTTGTATGCAGATTTAAATGCTGATATAACGATATCGTCTAATACTAAATAAGGCTTTGTCAGCGGTTAACTTATTGTTTCAGTGGGACAGTGGGAAATAGTGTTAAATATGTGTGAAGAAATCGCGAGTTTCATGTTGAAATGAATAAACTGTACGAAATCTATACATAATGTTTATTGTATTTTGCATTGCACAATCAGTGAAACCTTTGAATGACCAATAATAATAATTTCCGTTGTAGTAATGTTATTTGCTAGGTAATTTTTTTATGCTTATAATATGAGCGAAGAATTAATAACAGTGTCTGAATGTCTGCGCTGTAATAATTTGTGATATGATAAATTTGAAATATTTTACTCTATCGTATCTCGGTTAGGTACCTATATGCAAATGCACACTTAATACATTTACAGTTAGAAGTAATACAGCCACATTTTTTAATTTATTTGTGACATTTTTAATCTCTATCACTTTAAAATATTTAATCTGCAAACTTAAAGTAAAATGAAGGGACCAAACACCCAATTTTATTTGGGGCCAATGCAATGGGCAACAGTTAAGGCAAAATACATTGATGTAACCGAGCACCCCCTTTAGCTTTGTGACAGTTAGTTTGCTTAGTTTGCTTGGCTCATCATGTTCCTTGTTCAATCCCCTGTTTAAAATGAAAACGATAGGAAGGGTTTCGTAAAAATGTAACATGGCGAATAAAATTTAATAGGATTTTTTATTCGCCACGTAATAATTAAAATCCTGAGATTACAGGAAAATTCGGAAATTATGGAAAAATTAAATACTTAAATAAGGTAAAATGAAAGTAGAAAAGTTTATTACAAATTACAACAATTAAAAACGTAGAACTCAATTTCTGTATTCGAGTACAAAATTGTAGTACGTGAGTACATGAACAATGCATTGTAAAATAAAAGCTCATTATTTCAACTTCTTATATGTAAAAATTGCTTACATATTTAAATTATTGCCCATAATATTGTAATCGTTCACATTTTTAGTAGGTATTTGTAATTTTCTTCAATAATCTTTTATTTTCTAAATTATTTGTTTAAAAGAATTGATAGCTTTAATTGAATAAAATTAACGATTTGACTTTTGGAGCATTTTAGATAATTAACTATAATTATTTTATATAATGTAGGTATTTGTGTTAGTTGATTAAAAAAAAAGTTATGGTCTCCTCAATTTCGACTTTTTGACTGTTTATTATGAGGTTAGAATAGTATACCACCACCACCACCTGTACCTGTACCTGACTCCTATATTATACCATACACACAATAGGTAGTAGCAATTAAGGCAATGCATGTGAGGAACTGAAGTTGAAAAAAGATATTGACATTGTCAAACAGGACACCAAATCAGATAAAGATATCGTCAGGTCTATTAGTAAAGGTGCGTTTTGTAAGGGGTGTGACAGTCTGAGTCTGAATAGTATGTTATAGTATGTGAATTTCTCGAAAGTGATCAAAATGTGTCACCCATTACATCATTAACCTATTTACTGTGGTAGCTTAATGTTTGAATAATTTATGATCTAAAATCTACACATTATCTCATATATAATCGATGTGTTGTTTAGTGGGGAACTCAGCACGCACATACTTGGGAATCTTGCACTTGCAAGTTTGCAGCCATACGTATTTGCATAGTTTTTATCTGTAACCATTGCATTTAAAAACACTTACCGGTTTCTTAAGGTAATAGGTGATATACATGTGCTATTATTATTTATATAATATGTACATGTTATGGTGGTTTAAAATACTTTGGCTTTTTCTAACGCAACCATGTCTGGCTCCTCAAACTTGGTAACAGATCCAAACCTAATCATAAGAGGCAATCGTTTTTTTAAACTTATATAATTTTCAGAAACCCAACTCGAACCCAATCATATAATAATTTAATGATTACCTATGGTTTTTAAGAGAAAAATAGAATTGTAGATATATTAATGACTTTTTGTCTGTCTGTCTGTCTGTCCCTAAATGTGTTATCATTGTGAGACTGTGATGCAAGTTCACGTCAGAATGGTCATTTGTGAATTGTGGAACTAATTGATCACGAGGCCTTTCTGACTACCTTTACTAGTTGGTTAGGGATTCGAAGTTCCTGAAAAATTGATGTTTGACCCCATCTTCGAATCTTAACAATCGTTTTTGGTTCCTTTGAAACAGGTTACGCTCATTCATATAGGGGCTGACAGATAAACAGAAATTCCAAAGTATCCAACGATGTTTAATGTTTAATTTACCAACAATTAAGGGTACTAATATTTAGAATTTACTTGTACTCTATATTCACATTACGATTCTTGTGTCAATTTCGTCATTTGAAAAGACGGAACAAAACAAAACAAACGATGAAATGCTACATTTAATTAAGTAGCTTTGTTTTACATAAATAAATATTAAAAATAGCAATTAAGCAGCTGTCAAAATTATGACGGGCGGGACATGGGAATTTATCTCTACACTAATAGTGGTAGGTATACCTAAGCAATAAATGCTATGTATCTGAATTGCTGTTCAAAAGATTTGTAATTAAATTAGTACAGACAGAGCACATATAATTATTATGCTCTCTATATAGTGCAGTGGTTGAATGTTATAACTCTATAACATGATACAATAGCTCAACAAGAATATTGAATACAGGTAAATGATGGAATAGAAACTATGCAGAGTGCAGAGTGCAGAAATTGTAAAATCTAGTAATTAACAGAGTAATACTGCGTGTATAGCGAAAGCAGGACCAATTATTCGTTCGATTTTATTGGTGGCATATAGTGGTAGTATGTTGTTATCACTAGAAGCTCTGTTGGTTAATGGTTACTAGCATCTAGCATGATTGATACTTTGATACTACTCTTTACTCTACTCGCTTTCGCATAAGGGTATAACGGAGGATTGAACACAAAATAATAAAACATGATATACAACAGAGTACATAAACTTCTACTATGAGCTTAGAATACAGGACGCGTCTAGGTGTGTGTAAGTGTAAGTATCAGACGGAATAAGTAGCTCGACTCGGTTATTGTGAACTCTGACGTCTTAGATGTAACACTTAACTCCTACAAGCACGAAGTATGCAATGTGTAGATGAGGGGGAGCGGAGACTAAGGGACATGGAATTTGAAAACACACGCAACATATTTCAAAGTGCCCAAAAACAGCTTGGTCGTTTCTGAACTATTTAGAACCCCAAGATTCAATCCTTCATACGGCCTTGCCTGAAGGTGCATTACAGAGAGTTGAATTGAAAGAAGGGTTCGTTCGTTCTACATCAAAAATTAAAAAATGTGTCTAGAGATATTTGGTTTATCTGCACGCATTAGTGCACGGTAGACTGACCATGTTTCATACACGATAGAAACACAGGCATATTTTCATTGAAAGGGAATATGATATACATGTTGATGTGGGAGATGCAGGAGTAATAACTGTTGTAGAATTCATGCACATACACGTGTGTGGTGAAGGAACACATTATCTGTAATATTTCTAGAATTTCAAGTGTGGTTAACTAGTAACTAGCAAGTGGATACGTAGGTTGTTAGTTAGCGGCAAATAATGGGCGAATATGTGGGACAAGAATGAATACAGGGCCTAACCTGGGGGAACAGACCACTAAATAATTAGACGCGTATTAAATTATCGTAGATCAGCACTCATACACATTTTGCCATAGGAGATCACCGTATCATCCAGCTAGAGCTAGCATTCTGCTAGCAGCAACTGGAGTGCTAGTTGAGTACAAAAACGTACTATTTGCTCTTTAGTGATACACACCAAGACAATTGCTCATTCATTTAATAGTCGTGAGTTTAGACTTTTCTACACAAGGCTCACGACTCAGAAGAGTGAGTGAGTGAGCTTCATTAGAATTTTCAAAATACAAGTCAATTTTTGCTAGCAGCGAAGCAGTCAACGATGGCCCAATTTATTATGAATATTTTGCACTCCATCGTGTGCTTCTTTGTGTACGGATACAAAGATTTCGAAAAGTGGCTGTTGTCTAAATTCTCGACAAAGGTGAAGACGCACATTCACAAGATTTACAAAAAGGCTGGCATTAACATCGGTGGAAATGCACCAAGTGACATTCGAATTAAGAATGAGGATTTCTATGTTCGAGTGGCCAACAATGCAGCCTTGGCATTGGGAGAAAGCTACATGGACGAGTGGTGGGAGTGCGACAAAATCGACGAGTTTTGCTATAAAGTGTTTAGAAACAATTTGTATCTCGCATACCAAAAGAACCCCATCAATCAAGCTGTCAACTTTCTCAGCATGAGACTCTTCAATTTACAAACCAAAGCAAAAGCCTGGGAAATCGCAGACCAGCATTATGATCTTGGTGTGCTATTTTTTATTTTTCATTTCTTCTTAAATAATTTTACATTTTACATTAATGAAGTTCCTATTAGCAGAAGGGCATTATCCTTTTGATGGAAATAGAAAACATAATAATACTTAACACTTAATCATAATTATTACTGTAATAATTTAAATTATATATGTACACTGTTGTACAATGGGATTCCAGGCTACTTTATAAAGTAATTCCTTGTTACCCCAACATGTACGCATTATGTCGATACCAGAAAGATAGTGCAGTACACCTAATATACGGCCATATACAGCTAATTTACAACATACAAAATACAAATAATATGTGAATTCACACGCAGGGTTGTGAAGTGGCTGATCGTATATTAAAGGTAAAATGAATTTCACAATAATATAAAGATATTGGGTTAATTAGCTAAATAGTTTTACACTATTTTATTAACACCTTTATCGGTTTTGACTTTATTTAATAATCAAGACAGACTATACTTTTAACCTACGTAATATAATTTACGAACGTGTAATGAAAATCACAGAATAATTGATTCACAAATAGATAAATTTTCTTTCATATATGGCAAAATTGAAATCCACAAGTGTAGAAATACGGAGCGTTCATAGGGTTAATAAAATAAGGAATACCGAGGTACTGTTAGACAAAAAGTAGGATAAACTACCAGACCAAGGCTGTATCTAGCGGCAGGGCATTAGCAAACGTGCCCCTCCCCACGAAATCCCATAATAAGAGGTTATTTTACCAGACACCTTTAATAAATATTGATTTTCTAGGACATTTTTAAATAATTGAAATCACTTTAAAAAATTTAAATAACCAGCCTGGTTGATGCCCGGCTCCGCTTCCTAAGATCGGATAAAGTGTACAGTGTAGCGGTTAGGTCTTAAATTCAACTTATCCTAAAAACCTTAGGATTCTCATAATCAATCTCGTCAATTTTCAGGCTAAAATTTCAGGCCCGATATCAGTATTAAAATACAAGGTGATTCAACGATCTCCGTGATATCGGTTGTGTCCGGAATATATTTATAGCAACCTTCGGTTGTATCTGTGTAGGAAACATTTTTTGCTGTGGAAGAAGTAAATTTTAGTTTTGAATCTTGTGAGAAGGACTTATATATATGATTTAGCTTTGCCATAAATATTTTTAAGACTAAATTTTAAGACGGTACTTCTAATCAGCTTTTGCCAGTTGATGTAGAAAAGAGAAAATAGTGGCTTGTTCAACCTGCTACGCTGCTCATTGTTTGCAAGTATGAGAAGACTGCCTACATATGAGTATAGTTAGTCGTTACAGTGATTGATCACAAACCAGTTTGTCCTAACAAGAAATAGAATCGCATTTCTGGTTCATAAATATAATATCTGTGTTATTAATGCTATAAGAAACAAAATTAAGTTAAAAAGTTGTATGTATGAGTTGCCTTAATTTTCCTATTGAACTCATGGAATGTTGTTTATGTTGTATTTATTCAGGTAATGACTTATTTGAGGCATTTTTGGACCCTACGATGAACTACAGTTGTGGCTACTGGAGAAAGGCTGACAATTTACACCAAGCTCAGCTAGACAAGATGGAATTAATTGGGAAGAAACTTCTGCTAAAGCCTGGAATGAAAGTTTTGGACATCGGGTGTGGATGGGGAGGTCTTGTAAAATATTTGGCTGAAAATTACCAGGTGGAATGCGTAGGAATCACCGTTTCAAAAGAGGGAGCTCAAATTGCCCGGGAACGCTGCGGAAATTTACCGATAGACATTCGCGTCCAGGATTATAGGGATGTAAATGAAAAATTCGACCGGATCGTGTCCGTGGGTATGTTTGAACACGTGGGTCATCACAATTATCGTGTGTTCTTTGAGTCTGCCAATAATTGCTTGAAGGACGACGGTCTTTTTCTTTTGCATACAATCGGAGTCAGTCATAAATACGTTCCTCTCACCGAACCTTGGTGTCACAAATACATTTTCCCCAATGGAATTCTACCATATACAACCTCCATTCCCAATGTTCTCGATGAACTCTTCATTCTAGAGGATTGGCACAACTTCGGCTACGACTACAGTCGCACCCTCATGGCTTGGTATGACAATTTCAACAAAGCTTGGCCACAGCTTCAGCCAAAATATGGAGACAGATTTTATCGAATGTGGAAATATTACTTGCTGATGGCAGCCGGAATTTTTAGAGCCAGATGTTTTAATACGTGGCAAATCGTCTTAAGTAAAAATGGTCATCTTGGGGGATATCCATCTATACGTTAATTAGTAATATAAAATTATCAAAATATCTTTTCGAATTAAAAAATATCTTAAAAATACAATTCTGCTGCATCGAGTGGACGCAATCTGCTGCATCGAGTCTGCCGATTATACATTATGCTACTACTAAAAGTTCTAGCAGTTTTGACAATGTTTCAGCAGCTTTGTACCAACTGTTAAACATCTTGATAATTTTGGCAGTGGGATAATAAAAGGTATTAGGTTATATATATATGTACCAAGCCCGATACCCGAAGGTCTTTTCTAAATGAGGCTACTATACTAATGTCGTAATCTTAACAGAATCTTATAATTTTAATAGTAAATGGGTGGTTTAGATTAGAACTTACAACTTCCACTAATTCTGTCTATGGCCAACGATGACTCGAGAGAGTCAATTGAAACAATGGGCAAAGTGGCTTAGCACAATTTATATAGAAGTCGACGAGAAAGCCAAGTTCGTGAGATTTCTAAATCAGTCACTTGTGACGTGAATGGTTACACCTTTTGAAAGCAAACGAAAGTTTCCACATACCTCCTGAAAATATAATTTGTCTTCATCGTTTGGTCCCAATTCAATATCCACGGTCTCGACTTTCTTAATTATCTACAATTCTTCTCTATATGTTGTGTAAGTAAAAGTAAATCCTTCTAGTAAATTCATTGCTTTAAACTTGAAATACGTAACTATAAATTATAGAATACGTAAATTTTTCATTGCTTATGACTAGAACCTTTCGTTTAAGTTGTAATAGTACAAAATGAGTTTATTTTGATACATATCCTCTCAACAATGTTAAAATTATTAAAATACTAGATAAAACGAAGAGATTCTCGGTACATATACGTGGGTGTATATGTGAGGTATATATTTACAGGGGCCTTGGAACCAGATGTGCAGAGTGTGCAATGCCCACCCTGAAAATTTTCAGGGTGAGAATGCACACCAACAATTTCAGAATTTTAATTCCATTAAGGTGTTGAATTCAGAAATTTTAAAGAGCTTACTAATAAAGTCCAAAAGTCCCACCTGCACACCTACTTCAAAATAGGTTCCGGGCCCCTGAATATATATGTCGACGACGGTATCTAATCTAGGCTCTGGCTGAACATAGTGCAGATCGAGCTACCTGACCATAAATTTAAATAAAATTGACAAACCATTTTAAATTGTGAGATTCAAAAATACATTGCAATGTAATTGCTGATGCTATTTGATTGCTATTGTTCACTATGTACTGTTCTACTTAAATTACGTTGGTGTGTATGATATTTTGTGTGTATTTATTTGTTTTTGCATGAATCTGCTGTTACAAATGTGTACTTTTATACTTGCAAATCAAATTAATATTTTCATTAAAGTAACTTGAATTAAGTAGTTGTAATGTAATTGTAATCAGATATCTTGAACGGTACTCTGTCTCAAGGTTAAAGATGGAATTCTAATTATTGAATTGTAGCAGTCTTAAATGTCAACTTTGTATGTATTGTAGTGTAATTGTAATGTAAACTTAATAATATATTATTATGTATTTTGTAATATAAATGAATATGTAACAGAATTATTATAAATAAACCATAATAAAATATTTTAAAGTGAATGTTCATTTCAATCTTAAGACCCATTGGTCATTAATATTATTTACTTTCATGGTTCATTTATACATGTACTCAATCCAAGGGCGTATTTAGGGGTGATACTCAGAGGCCCGGACGGCGCAGATTCTTTCAAAATACACTAGATAATAATTATTCAAATCACATTGATGTGGAAAAATTTTCGCACTACTGCACTGAATATTAAATATAATAAATAAAACACATGAAAATTTCTTACCTACTATTATTTTATTTATTTTACCTATTATTATCTTATTTAACGACTTAACAGTAATAGGGTCCAAAAACATCAATTTAAAATAAAAAATTTCTAATTTTTTATTATCGTAATCTAATTGGGGGCCCCACACATTTCAAAATCTTAAATACGCTTTTGCAATTCTTTGTTTCGATACACATAATAGAGTATAATCTGTATAATATGGAATTTAAAATATTGTTTTACATACAGCTATACAGTGGATTTTGGATTTTGAAATCTGAGCAGTTACAATCGTTTCTCTGCAGAAAAGTTTTCTTTGTAATCCAAACTTGAAGTTACATTTAAATGCTGAGTATTTGCCAAAACGAACAACTGAACGAATTTACAGCGGTTTGGAATTTTTTAGAAATTTTTCCTAGAAAATTAAAGTGGCCTAAGCGAGTTTGGCGTAAAAATCTGGGTCGACGAGGGTTAATTTTCGTACTTTTTACTGATTTACAAAACATAAGTAGAATTTTCAAAATGTCTTCAAAAACTTGAAATGGACCTCGCCGTGAATTTTCTGTTTCAATTTTAACCATTTATTTTTTGAGCGATACCTCAATATGTATTAGTATTTTTATCCGATTTTACGCATATTTTACTTTATTGTGTCTTTCGCAAAGTTATGTTTTAACTATTTAATATTAGTTCTTTTAACTAAAAAATATCTCTCTCAATGTTACAGTACAGTTTAAAAAGACACTATTTGTTTTTTTGAAAACTGTCTTTTATAGTGTTTCGGCTTGATGGCCTGAAGCTCCTATAATGTAGAAAAATACATTAGATTAGATTAAGGGTTCCTTTTCGGTTCCTGGGCTTATGAGATTTGGCGACTAATACCTGTATAAGGATTTGTATCAAAGATTGTGTATCAAAGACATTAATTGGCTGTTATTTGGAAATAATTAATGTTTCAGTGTTCGATTTTCAACGAACGCATAATTTATACATGAGCAGGCGAATATTATTTCCATGTATGTTCTCCCAGGACAGAAATCTTTCTTATAATATCCTTTTATTGGTTTATTTTATTAAATTTTATGTTATGTTTATGTTTAGATGAAATCATTGCATTTAAAAAAGTAATATTTCACTATTTACTCGTATATTCAGAATCACTATTTATTTTAAACTTTAACAAATACTTGTTTCCTAATTTCTACAGTATTTTAACGAGTTCTGACAAACCAGAGAACTATCATAATGAAATAGATTGTAAGGAAGATATCAAAGAAAGAAACCAATCGGAAAATACAAAGAAGAAGGTAAAAACTGAATTTGTCATTTCTGACAATGGTTGGAGACCAGGGAACGTCTTCAATGAAGCCGGTTGCGTTCAATGTCACAATCAAGAATGTAAACAACGTAGTCGTACCACAAATCGATAAGAAGATCCATACTTTACCCGGTGTTTTACTGTGCTGTAAATAGAAAAAAAATCAAAAACTTGTTTATTTACCTATATACTCAACCATAATTGATGACTCACTATTTCATACTCAGATTCAAGTTTATCATAATAGCGAGTTAATTTAGATAGCTAAGAAATCTCCCAAACCAAACAATATTTAAATTAATTATTATGATTGGGACTAGCAATCAAGGCCGTATTCAGGATTTGGTTTCAGGGGGATCACTAAGGTAAAAATGAAAATTTTGAGCTAAATTGAGCCAAAATCAACCTATATAAAATTTCGTGATTTAGGGCACTTTTGTGCCCTAAATAACCTTTTTTTTTTGAGATTTCGGGATGGGGGCCACTGGCCCTGCCGCTAGTTACAGCCTTGCTAGGAATGAAGGTATTTTTTTCCCACATAATAGGAATAATATATTATTTATCCGTATTGTACTTTTTCATTGTGATAATCCAACTAATAATTCCGGCCGGGAGTAATCCCTAAGCTAAGCGTCTATTTTGTGAGACCATAATTAGTCCGTAATTAACTTCCAGGGTACAAGCACAAACTTACAAACTATATATTATATACATACTTACAGTAAACATATTTAGGTGTATATATTATGTGTGTACCTTTTCAACTGAATTCCAAAGGAGAAAAATACTTGAGATGGTTCGCACAATTCCCACACAAAGAGAAATGCAACTTAATGCCAAAAGATAGTCATGAAATTGAGAAAGTCGAATCCATGATATTTTCCTGCTTGCAGATTTAGCGGAGTTGGCATCTTCGGATGTGATAACTACAGGTCCGGGCCGTCTGTTGAGGAATACCACCTGTTCTTTCTTCGGCATATCATAGTTGGAAGTTGTCACTATTGTCATCCACACACCGAGGCATGACAGAACTAGTCCTAGCAACTTAAATATGCACAAAATAATTTCATTTTATTGCCGTTGTCATTCTGATAAGCCGTAACACCTATCAACAGCGATGAGCAAAATATATCACTTTCAAACTACTACTACTAATTACCTCAATGTGTCACAGGCACAAGTCACCCTAAATGTGTCATCACCCTAAATGTGTCACCTACGCTCTGTGTATCACAAGTCTTCTTGAATGTTATTGCAAATCACGCTCAATACGTACCACGATGCACCCAGTTGAATACGCTACTGTTTTACTCTAACTATTAGCAGTTTGATATCAAAATCATAACCAGAATAATTTTCTTTAGCTCTGTACAGTAATTATCTAAGAATATTTTTTAACCAAAATAAGAGTTTATTTAAATAAATTATTATAATCTTTTCATTTCTTTTGTATCATTCACTCGATTGTGTATAATTTTTTTTAACAAATTGTATATTCGCACAACGGTTGTGTATATGTGTACCTACTTGTTATGTAAAGATGGTAATTAAAAATGCCTATAAATAGGTATATAAAAATATTACATTGGAAATTTATTTCCTAGGAATCTGAGAACAAGTGCATTAGTGTCTATATAGTTTTTAATTGTCCTTCTTCCTACTACTATTAAAATTTTAATATTATTTGAGTAAACTTAAATGTTAACCTTCATGATTTCCAAACCCTGCGACTACAAATAATGTGTTGGTGATTCTAGTGCGTGGGATCACAAAATGTGGTTACTCACTCATGTAGTTTAACAGTGTAACTACAAGAATGAATGTGTTTTGAAACCATGAACACCTGACTTCGGTTCGGTGTGTCCCAGACTAAAGTAGTTTACCTTCAATCAATATCGAACTTACAATTGAGATGACCGAAACAATTTTGACACCAGTAGATGCAGGCAATTGGCAACATTGGAGACAATCGAGGCATTGCCTGCAGAAGGATGCATTTTCTTGTCCACTTCCTTGTTTATCTTTCATTGTATCTTTGCATCCTGTAAAATAATATTTATTAACAGTTTCAACATTATGGAAATTCATTATTTTCAATGCTCACATTAATAAATCATGGACGAAAAGGAAGTTGTTTTAAGGATTATATTCCATCTTTTTTTGGGAATTTTTGTATCATTTCAAAAGGGCGATATGTTATAACTTGTGCTTGGTTTCACATTTATTTACAACATGAAGGCATAGTATTTTTAACTAATACATTCGAAAAATCTGGGTGGGGCCCATGTCCCTAAATACGCCACTGTTTCCTGTGTACCTAATTAATAGTGAAATTGATGAAAATTAGAGAAATAGCGGAAGGGTAGGAGAAATTGGAGAAAATACGAGAAATATGAATAAGGTAGTAATATTTTAATTCGTCGAAAAGTGAAATAGACGGAGGGTCAAGAGTACATTGACTATATCCTTATTCTCCTTATACATGATTTAGGAGATAAAACCAATGCCGTATTTACTTAAAATTAGGCAAGAAATGAAAACTCATTCAAAACATGCTTTGCGCCAAAGCGCTTTAAGCGCTAATAATGTTACGTAGCCACATTATGTCGTTGCCCATTAAATGCCCCAAAAGATGCTCTACAAGATATGTATAGTGATTTATTTCAAAATGACCTGTGACCTATTTGAGACAGGACTAACTAAGGCTTAATTCAGGCCATGTATGTGTATAAGCCCTAAGGACAATGGAAACTGATCACGCAATATAATACTAAAATTCCCGTTTTAAATAGTTGTATTGAATGGTGAATTCCTCTTCAAAATTTTACCCTAGTGTCTAACAATTTTGCCTGTTGCAACATCATAAAAGTGAAAATTTTATTTTATGATAGTAATTTATTTACGTAATAAGTTTACAACTGTCATTACAATTCGGATGCATTAAAAGACTACATTTATTTTTGACGATGGTTTATAGAATAGTGAGTAGTTGCAGCGTGGTACATGTGATAAATTAGTATTAGCGCTATAGAGAAGAGATTTGATACCACAAGCTTCACAACTAAACGCACATTTTTTGTATTACAAAAAACTTCAGATTCAAAAAACTGTAAAAAATTATACCTTATTTTCCTTTGAAGTTTTTTCAGAAAATGTACTAGACGTGACTTCAGGCCTTTAAACTGAATCCCTCGGGTTGTAATTTGTAATATATTAGGGTAGTTTTATACAGTTTACACTGTTTCAGTTGAATATAATATTATTATTACACATACTTCCCTTTCCGAGCCCCATGCAAAATTGTAGCTCCCACAAGAAACATGCTTTACGCATTCTCACTCAATAATATTTGGGTTTGTGTAGCTCTGATATTCTCTTATCGATCGCTTTAGCTAAGACTGCGCTCTCAGTCAGAAAAACACAGAATAACGCAAATCGGAGAGTAGCGTTTCTTCAATTTTCTATTTCAGGAGCTCCTGATCCTGGTCCAGCGAATCCAGTCAGAGAGATATATTATACAGTGGTCTTCTCACCCTCTCCTGTACTTCGCAGGTTTCTACTGTATTTCATTTTCAATCCCCCTCAATCCTGAGCTACGCGTAATATACTCCTGCTTTTACTTTTAGAGGAAATCATACAGATTTTTTATGTGAATTTTACCCCTTGATTCATTTTATGTATAGGGTTGGACATAACGATTGTCCATATCCCCAGCATACCCCAAGGGGTCTTACAGTGACACTTGACACGTTTGTAGCGAATCTTTTTACGAGTTCAGATATTGAATTTCATCTTGTTCGGTTTAAAATTGAGGGGTCAAATGTAAGTTGAAAAATAAAATTGGAAGAATTTTGTTTTGAATTTTTTTAGGATGTATAATAAGTTTTCTGTCGTGTTAAGCATAAAACTCTGGAGGACAACCTCTCAAAATTTTATTCGAATTGGTGAGCGTCAATTTTCGAACTTTTAACGATTTAGAAAAAAATAAGTGAAATTCAGTAATTTTTGATTTACAAAAGATTTTAAACAATCAACATGAAACATATCTGAACTCTCAAAAAGATTCCCAGTGTTGAGTGACACTGTAAGATCCCCTTGGAGTATGCTGGAGACAGGACGCAATCATTATGTGCTGTACAATTCTCCCATTCTAAAATGTCAAAAACTGAGGCAATTTTACTGTGGAAAAATATAAACGCGCGAATTTTATGCAGTTATACTAAAATTGATGTTTGATGCCCCCAACTCCCGAATCCTGGGTACGGCTATGCGCACGATGTAGGTTTTTCAACAATGGTCAAGTACACCAAGTCAAAGTGGAATCGATGCGGCAACAGATGCTACTGTATATATATGATTTGTCTGTCTGTCCAATTTGACAAAATGTTTAATGAAAATAATTTTGACAGCGATTTTGAAAACAATGTTGACAACTAATTTTGAAAAAAAGTTAAGAAGTTGTTTAAGAATTATATTTTTAAGTGTCAGTTTTTCTTGGTAGTACAAAAGCCGCATTTAATTGATTATATTTGGAAACAAGGTTAGGGGAAATCTAAATCTACTTTATTATATATTTTTATTTAAATCTACTTTCTAAGAAGCGTATTTAGTATGAATTCATTTCACATTCAAGAGTGGTTTCGAAATTCAGAAGTCGAATCCAGATTCCAGCGGTTAATAAAAAAATATTTCTAATAATTATATTTTAATACAGACAACTATACTATGAACCAACTCGACTGCCCAATCTGCCCATAAAAATTAGTGAAATAAAACAATGCTAGATAGTTTTCGGGTAATTAGCGATGCAAATATTATTATAATATTAATTTGTTTATTGTATAGTTTTTGTATATTCATGTAATTCAAACTTTTAAGAGAAAACCAATAATGAATTTTACTACCTATAATATGATGAATGAATGCTGAATGAAGACTCGACTCGTAGGCGCAGGGGCAGGGCAGAAAGAACACTTTGAAATAGAACGAGACAATTATTGTACGCTCATAAAATAAGACAGCATTACAATTTTAATAAATGTGTAAATAAATTGTTCATTAAATGTTTTGAATAATAAAGTAAATAAATAATTAATTGTAGAAGCACAAATATCAGGTATTTTGTTTCAGATTTTATGGGATTTAAAGTATTGTTAAGCTGAAACAGCTGCTCACGAGGTGATTCTAAAATTAAGGTGTTATCTTGGCAAAGCGTTAAATAAGACATAACTTGGAATAACAATTTATATAGGTATTAGGTATGTCAATAAAGCTTTAGATGATCGTTGCAGGCAGTACAACTTTGAAGGATGTAAACATGAAATAATATTTTGATGATTCGGTGTCCTCACTCAAAACGATTATTAATAAATTATCATTACACTGAACTGTGGGTTTCAATCAAAATCCAGATCCATTGTATCCAAATTTCCAGGTCCTTGTCCTGGTCGACGACCTCTTCCCCTACTAACGTATTGGTTATTCGAATTCGTGGAATGCTCTTCCGGATGTGAAGATATGGTTGGTGCGGATGGATTACGAGTACTTCCACCATCTTCCGTAGAACCAGTTGTCGGCTGCACCCTTAACGAGGGCGAGGAAGCTCTTGCATCGTCTTGCCCAACAGACACACCTGTCAAGTCTTTACGACAAACAGGGCAAGTCCCATGCTACAAAAAAAGCTGAGATTACTTTGGATATTACGGACGGAAGAAGAAAACCAAATACTCAAAGACTTAACTCTTGTGCTCTTGTTTACAAACACACTTTGGCACCTAGGTGTCAAATCATGTCTTCAAAATGGGGACGTATTTAAACACAAATGCCATCATTAATAAAAGCAATCAATAGGGTTGAGAGCAGACTGAACTTATTATATTCTGGACAATGACAGTGAATAAAACTCTCCTAAACTTTTAGCAGAAATCCCACAATTGGGAAAATGTGTTGTCGGAAAAAGGTTGGTAGGCTCAGGCTGCCCGCTCAGAAAAATTGTAGGGTGAGCATATTACTATTACTGGTACCAGAGATTTGGTAAATAAAAAGTTTACCTATACACCTACATATAGATACACGTCATTCTTTTAAATGGTAAATATTATTATCTAAATTATTACGTACATATTAGTGAAAAGCGAGACAAGAACTTTGAAGTATAACTTACAAGCTTGAGCCAGGGTATTATACAGTCCGGATGGTACACATGATCACATTCCAGCTGCTTAACTTCGTCGCCCAAAGTAAAGTCATCCCAACAAACGGAACATTGCATCTTTTTATCTATTTTAGAGAAAATGAAGTGTCATACTTGATTTTAACTTGATACCTAATATATTTGTTTTTATTTTTGAAAACAACTGGATTTTACCAATTTGATCTTGGGTAATGCAAGTTGAAACAAGATTGTCTAACTTGTCCGTACTTAACGGCGGGGGGCCTGTTCCTTCCATTTGATTCATCAACTGAGTCACTATCGCATCTAAACCCTCACGACCCCAAACGTAATCACCAATGTTCCCCAAAATACTGAAAACAAACAAGCCCACCACATCAATCAACTGTAAAAGGTTATTTGTAGTGTAGACGTTTAGATATGTACAACTTGTTTATCTCATACAGTGTGGACCCCATAAAACCTCCGGCAGACAATACATGGGTGCTTTCATTTATCCTACTCTACTCATGTTCAATTTATATTCTTGCACCTCCAAGATATCCTTTGTCTGGCAGCGATGTAAGCTAACATGAAATCACCATGTATTGTTTGCCGTACGCTATAACGGGTCCACACTGTACCACTATATTATACTCTATCAACAGATGAAACAATGAAGCATTAAAAGTTGCAAATTAGCACATTTCCCACCTTGTAATTCAGGAAAAGTACGTCATGTAGTTTTCAATCTGATACTAAACATTGGCAACATTATTTAATTAAAACATATGCAACAGTATCAGTGGCGTAAAAAGCATCTATGCAACCGATTCAGCACATAGGGGTCACCACAGTGAGGCCGTTGAGGGGGCCCCCAAAATAGAAATATTTAATAAAAGGATATTATTTTGTCATAAAAGTGCATAAAAGGGGAAAATGTTTAGCCACGAGCGAATTTGATGCAAATTACATTGATTTTGGCAACATTGGGGCCCCCAACTTATGGTTACACCACTGAACAGTAGAGCAATTAATTTGATTGTATTTTTTCGTAGAGATTAGATTAGATAAATACCAAGT